>OMLC01097023.1:0-12500 GCA_900302585.1 Regalecus glesne | reverse complement strand
AAAAACCTAGGGTTGGTTGACAACATGAACATAGTGACTGACTGAATTACTGACTGAATGTTCAAGTTTATAAACAGTACTGTTTATAAGAGGGGATGCTTGCATTCAGCTCAGACTGAAGATGTCATCTGTTTGAGTGACGAAATGTTTCTGGATAAACTTCTGATCCAGTTGAATTGATTCATTTCTTTTTGTGTTTCCCTTCTTGGATTATTGAGCATGCATCAAGACATAACAACCAGACAGACGCCTTGTTGCTCACTACTGGTTCACAGCAAACAACTTGTGGTTGTTGTAGTGATTTTGGGTAATAGCTTTTTAGGAATAAGTAGCATCAAGACATAGATCAAAGAGTGAAAAATTGCCTAGTGGATCAACATTTTTTGTGTATTTCTAACCAAGCCAATTTCATGACATGAGTGGTACTGACTCTATCATCATAATTAATTTTTACCACATTTCTCACACACAAAAGGTGTGTGTGTATCTCCATGACCTGGCCTCGGATAAGTGGTTGAAGATGTATGTATATAATATATATATATATTTATAAACCAATAGATATAACAGAATTAGGCATAAATACGTCAAAGCAAGAGTGGAAATCATTTGATCAAGTATAAAATATATGCAAGATTTACGTGTCACGATTAGTCCTCGGGTTGTGGGGCTGGACATGGACCTAGATGGAGCAAGGAGGGATTAAGGTCAAATGCCCTTCCTGACACCTTGCAGTGAGATTGAACCCATAATGTCTGGTTCATCATTTTTCCAACACACATGGTCTACCGCTAATTTTAGCCCTTGTTGGGGGGAGGCACAACCAAAACAGACGTAACCAAATGGCTGGGATAATGTACAGGAACATTTTTACACAACACGGGCTGGAAGTCCCCAAGTCTAGATGGGAGACGCCGCCATAGGTGATTCAGAATGGCAGAGCTAAGCTCTTGTGGGACTTCAAGTTCCAGACTAACAAGCAGGTGTTGGCTAACCAACCAGACATTGTGGTGGTTGGACAGAAGACAGCAGAAGTGACTGATGTTGTATCACTAAGGATGTCAACATTCAGAAGAAAGGGCATGAGAACCTAGAGAAATACTAAGGGCTGAAGACAGATCTAGATCAGATAGGGAAGGTGAAATCCACAGTAGCTCAGTGTCAATAGGAGCATTAGGAATTCTAACACCCCAACAGGGTGAGTGGCTCCAGCAGATTCCAGGATCAACATCTGAGGTCTCTGTCCAGAAGAGTGTCTAGCCAGGAACAGCTAAGATACTGTTTAGAGCCCTCAAACTCCTAGGCCTCTGTTAGAGGACCTGGAATTGAGGAAGACACACACCACCCCAAAAAGGCCGAGAGGGAGATTTTTTTTCACTATTTTATTTCCCCTAGTTTTTATCATCTTTTGAATCACAAAAAAGTTGAATCGGTTCATCTGCTCATATAATCCTGTGAAACAACAACCAGCTAGCAGCTGCCTTCCCTAATGTTGCCATATCCCAAATTACTGGAAAAAATGGATTCAAAGAGAAATTAAAGTTATGTAACATTATTCAAAAACACAAACTGGTTTATAGCTTGGTGGTATCCCTCTGGAAAGAAAATATGTGCCATAAAGTAAAGAACAGGAAAACAAGTACATTTTGATTTAAGTTCACCAACACTCCCCTAAAGACCCACTCAACCCCTTTTATAGCTGGTTATGTAAAATTAAGACCAGAAAAAATAGAGGACTCTAACATTATTGAATTGTTTACACTTTGACATTTCTCCTGTGTATGCTTCAAGTTTAGTTGAAATTGCTCTCAACCACTTGTTTTCATGGACATCAGGGACTGTGTTCAGCTCCGTCTGCTAAAGGTTAAATGGCCCGTGTCTGTCTACAAGTGTTCCCTGAGCGGTTTCTGACACCAGAGGGATAATCATGTCTAAATCCGTGAGCGAATGAGGGGAACCCTGCATGTTCAGGCAGTAGTCCTCACACAGGGATATTCATTTCTGAATAAACCGACTTGATAATAGCGACTATTATAGGTGGGAAGCCACTGGAGAAAACACATTAATTACTCGCATCTATATAATTTCTTTGCCCGACTGTTTAGAAGTAGCAAGTAAACAACCAGCCGGGGAAAATGAGACCAAAATGGGGCCCTCGTTGGAAGAAACTAAGTTACTCGATCGCATGCTCGGGCTTGCAAGCTGATTTATAAGTGGGGATTCTAAGAATTATATAGAAAAGGTAATTGTTATTCCAGGAGCACAAACTGGTAAATATTTACCTGAGTTGGTATATTACTTTTGGCTCATATAGTCAATCCTTCTTAAGATTGTTGTGTTGTCACTCTGTGAAGTACCTGTGAGCGAGACGAAACAACGGTCAAGTTCATTATAATGAACGTCAATAAACTAATTCCTTATTAAGCCGATGGGAATGGCAATTTCCATCCGTTTTCACATTTAAGATCAAACTCAAACACTGAACCAGATCACAAATCATTTAGGGCTGGGGTTCGTTTAACGGATGTGACGGCAAGCAAGCTAGTCTTTTATTTTTGAAACCTATCATTTACCTAACTTCATCCGGTTAGCCACAGGATGTGGTTCTCATTACCCTCCCAGCTTTTGCTGTCGTACAAGGTTTCCGGAAGTTATGTTCTCACTATTTTCTATTTACTGAGAGCTCGATATGGACTTCCGCTTCCAGAGCGCGTAGTAAAAATACACGGTTATTGAAAGTTGATGATGGGCCCCATTGCTGGTTGGAACAGGTGGAAAGATACTTAACAGGAAAGGAAACGAATTGTTAAAATGCAGCTAAGTCGATAGATTTTGATATAAATTAACGACTCTCCCCAATCTTTGAAAATGAAGAGCTTACGCGTCTGGAATTTCAATTTCACAAGGTCAGAAATCATAATCAATTTGTCATGTCGGTTTTCACATACACATCATTTGACTTCGGTTTGTGGGTCTCGCCGGTATTTCATTTAGAATGAATGGGGTAAGAAAAGAAATTCCTTCCGCAGGGTGAAATTTGTGGTGTTATAGCAGCAAAAACAGGTATAGAATTAAAAGAATCATAAAAGAATAGCAGCAATATAAGCAGGGGGAAATTACAAAATATACAGCATAAACAGAAAAAACAGACTCGTCAGATATGTATTTGGTCTATTGGAGGAATAACAACCCAACCATCTTCAGATATACACATAAGGATGAACTATATACAGGTAAAGTGCAATCTGAGTGCAATCTGTTTTATCTGTCCATACTGTATATAATGTACATATTTCTACCCTGTTGAATTTGTCTATGCTACACGTTATTTCTAGATGTGATATCTCTCTTACTGTGCTTTACACTTGCTGCTGTTACACCGCAATTTCCCCCAGTGGGACTAATAAAGGAATATCTTATCTTATCTAAAAAATAAGTGGTAAAAAAGCAATGTTGCAGAGAATGTATCAGAGATATTGAGACAAACGTTAGGTTATGGGGTATACAAAAAATAACTTGACTTACATCCTTGAGGTTGATGAACATGACAGAGCATACTAGTGTACAGTATATACACGATATATTTGTAGAATCTGACAACTTCAAGCGTTCATTTTAATAACAGCCCATGGAAAGAAACTTTTTATACCAAGTTGTTTTGGTGTACAGTGCTCTGTAGCACCTACCAGAGGGGAGGAGTTTTACTGGGATGTGATGGGTTAAGAAGGACAGTTTTTTTTAGGAGAAATGACAGGTTCATGTGCACCCACTGTTTCTATTTCAACCACTCCAAGAAATCCCCTGGTTCATATGGGTAAATCCTCAGACAGACGTAATATGTGGTCGACACACATTAACACTTAGATCATGAGATCCTAGGCGATTACGTAAGCCATTTTTTACACTATTTTTTGAGCTAGAGGACGGTGTCCTCAAAAAGGCACTGACTGCGTCTGGAGGACGCTGTCAGCACCTTTTAGATCGCACTTTCCCCATATTGTCTATGGATTTTGATAAGTATTTGGCCCCCTTTGAATTGAAAAGTGACACTGATTGAGTTCTCAGCATTGAGCCTGTGTGTTAGCACCAATAGCATTGCAATAAAAAAACATCACAGCTCTCTCACAACTGTTCAAACATGCCTGAAACTAATGGTCTCAATATTATAAGCTACCAGTCCATGCATCATGTATTTATATAATTAGTGTCCTTTCAAAAGCAACTTATACTACTACTACTTTTGGCTGCTCCTATTTAGGGTCAACACAGCCGATCACCCATCTCCATCTCTACCCATACTCTGCATCTTCCTTTGTCACACCAGCCACCCACATGTTTACTGTCACACCATCCTTAAATTCCTCCTTGGTCTTACTCTTTTCCTTTTGCCTGGCAGCTCCATCATATTCAGCAACCTTATCCCAATATTCACAACATAAGATTAGATAAGATATTCCTTTATTAGCCCCGCAGGGGGAAATTGCAGTGTTACAGCAGCAAGTGGAAAGCGTAGTAGGAGAGGCGAAAGGCGGGGTAAACCCTGTATAGGTCACCAGTCTATCACAGGGCAGAGTAGTTAGGGGAACAGTGTCTTGCTCAAGGACACCTCGACACACTTCTATGCAGGACCGGGGATCAAACCGGCAACCTTCTGATTGCGATATATATATATATCCCTTTCCTGACGCTCCTTGGTAGATTTGAACCCACTGCCTCTGGCTTGAAGCGAGTCCACTAACTACTAAGCTACCCCTGGGGCCTAAGAGTGGAGCTTTTGTCATCTTACAATGCTGTGGTTGCAAATATCCCCCAGTTCTCTGTGAACAGTACTCATTACCACTGAATGTGCTGTCAATGAGCAAACTTGCATATGAAACCAGCCTCTTGTTGTGTGGCATGCAACTGTATTGTTTATAAAGGTGGGGATGCTTGCAGTCAGCTTAGACTGAAGATGTCACCTGTTTGAGCGACGAAACGTTTCTGAATATGCTTCTGATCCAGTTGAACCAATTAACCTTTTTGTCATTCCAGTGAAGATTATACAGCAAAGGTGAGGTGAAGATCAACACTGTTAATCTTGTAAACCGTTGTTTTGCTGCTTAGTTTTCCATTGAATTTAAGAAAGTAGAGATAATTAGTCAAGTCAGTTTTTTTTTCTATCACCCATTAGCACAAATTAAACTTTGGCCTCAGTGTCAACTAGTATAAAATAACATGGTGTTATGGATTGGTATTCTTCCTTGCCCTGCCCAATTTCTTTGAATCACCAGTTGTCACTGTGGTGAAAGAACTACTCGCAGAAAGGCTTTAAAAATACTTAAGTACATGTAACAAAGTAAATGTAATGCTTTACTATCCACCGGCACAGGTAATATCAAAACATTGATGGGGCATCAGTCTATTTACCCTCTTTAGTTGAGCTACCTGTCGAAATGTGAATCTGCGTTTCTAAATCGTTCCCAGCATTGCAATATATGTGGCAAATAGAAAGTCACATTATTACATACACAGGCCTGGATTGGCTGATTGGGTGAGATACCCATTTTTTTAGGTTAGAGCAGCAGCCCCTCAAAATGTGTATGTTAGCGGGTAATACATCTGGGAAATCAGACAGAATGAAACAGAATTTGAAGCTAATCTTTATCAAGCAAAGTTCTGAGTCAACATTTTTGTTGATCAGTCTGTCTCCTTTGTTCACTTTCAACCTGCGAAAGTTTGTTTTTTTCCTAAGTAATTAAAGGACCCCAAGTGTTTCCTTGTAGGCAACCTTAAAACACCAGCAGTTTCTCGGTAGAAACAGGTCAACACCTCAACCAGGCCCCATTGCCAGACCGCACTGCACTCATCTAATTTATTTTCCACCCTGAGAAGACATTGTTTTTACAGTGCATAATCATTTCTACGTAGACATAGACAACTCCCTCATAAATATCACTACCATATTACTGTTCTCGCCCACCGCTTTTTCTCTGGGATATTTTTAGATAGACCTAGTCAACAGTCAACAGTCATCAAATGAAAAGAGTGGGAATTATTTGTGTTCACATTTGTCCTACCACTACTCTGTGGTGGCTCGTGACATGTTGATGCCTTCATATGTCAGGAATGGGCAGAGTGAGTGGGTGCCAGGCTCCACAATCTATTAAGGGGGAGCCAGTCTCCCAGGTTATTGGGCCACTAGTGACGGGAGACCTTCCCCTAGATTTCCACTAACTGCTATTTCAGGATAGGAACATGTCTGTTTTGAGTTAAGGAGAAGCCACAATATCCTATTAAGCATTGTTAAAGTAATTGGCCAATGTTTACTTGGAAAGCCTGCAAGGTTGAAATGAGGCCCGTGATTTCTTGCAGATGCAAAAATTCTTTGATGAAAATACTTTATATGGGATGGATGGATGCATAAAGGAAAGCTATATTAATTTTGTAAAATACATAATTTTGCTTGATGAAGGGAGGGGAATGATCCATTGTTTTAAGTAGATTATACAATTGTTGTCAACTGAACAAGAAATGAAGTGAAAAGGATGAAGGCCTCTAGTTAAGACCTTATTGTGTCTGATGGCCAGAGCTTGGCCTCACTGTGGCCTATCTGGCAGACAGCCAGTGTCTCTACTGTGTTTAGAGCCCAGCTAAACCTCACTAGAATCCGTCTAGGCCAGCTCCCTTACACAACCCGGCTAGATCTTGCTAGGCCTGTTTAGGTATTGTGTAATTTCCCTTAACCAAATTTCAGTGAAATGGAATGGATGAATTCCCTTATCAGTCCCACAAGGGGAAATTTGGATTTCTCTACATTTTAACCCATCCTATTGTATAGGAGCAGTGAGCTGCCACCATTTGGCGCTCAGGGAGCAGTTAGGGGTTCAGTGTCTTGCTCAAGGACACCTCAACACGCTTTCTGCAGGACCAGGGATCGAACCTGTAACCTTCTGATTGCCAGATGACCGCTCTACCCACTGAGTTATACCTAAATTTATTCCAATATAACTTAATCTTACTTAACCTCAACCTAATCTAATGCTTATCTTAACCTAACCTTAACGTAACCTAATTCAAACTTGATCCAGCCTAACCTATTTAACAGCTAACCTGCCGGGAAGCTGCGGGAACATTGGGCTCACCCCGCCTGCGCCTGGTTAATGCTAGCAGCTAGCTGCCACATAAAGTAAATGTTAAATGGATTTATTTTTATATAGCGCGTATATAGTCTAGCGACCACTCAAAGTAGGACTAACCAAAGTGGATGCCTGTGGATTGAATTAGTCTCTGCACAAAAATTAGCTTTTGAATTTGTCCCAGAGAATAATCCTTCTAGCCTTTATTTTACGTATTGTTTAAAGCTTGATTTCATTTTGAGGGATGCTGCATCACAAGACTCATAGCCTGCTGCATGTTTCAGTTTTGCAAAGCAAGCAATATGTAAAAGAAACACCATTTTTATCTTTGCTGTTTGTTGATGCAGTATGAAGTTTCATTTCGTGCTTTTTGAGATCTATGCATTGAACTTTTGATATGGATTTTTGTCTGGATTAATGGATGTTATATGTTATATGTTATATGTTATTAATATGTTAATGAAAAGGAAAGGAAAGCCACTTCATGTGGCCTTTGTATTCTGACAGCGAAATGTCTCCTTTGCATTTAACCCATTCAATTATTTTGGAGTAGTGGGCAGCTGGAGCATCCATTTAGCACTTTGGGGTTGAAATGTCTTGATGCATGCTCAATGCAGGTAAGGGAATCACAAAAAAAGGTGAACTGGTTCAATTGGATCAGAAGATTATTCAGAGACGTTTTGTCACTCAAAATAAATAAATAAATAGATTCCCTTATCAGTCCCACAAGGGGAAATTTGGATTTCGGTGTATTTTAACCCATCCTATTGTGTAGTAGGAGTATTTAGCTGCTAACACATGGGACTCTGGGAACAATTAGAGATTCAGTGTCTTGCTCAAGGACACCTCAACATGCTCTCTGCAGTTATACCAGATGGCCGCTCTACCTACTGAGCTATGCCACCCAAACAGGTGACATCTTCAGTCTGAGCTGACTGCAGCATCCCCCCCTTATAAACAATACATCGATACTACACAGCAATAGGCTGGGTTCATATGTAAGTTGGGTGATCAACTGCACATTCAATGGCAATGAGCACCATTCAAAAAGGATTGGGGAATATTTGCAAACACTGTATTGTAAGACGCCGACAGCCCACCACCCCTATTCAAAGATGGTTGTTCCCTCTTTACATAAATGGTCTCTTTAACCCTCCTTTCAAACCAGCGTTCCTCCCTATCAAGGATGTGAACATCATCATCTTATATAAGTGGCCGCTAGCTTTTAGATGTGCAGACCAGAGTCCTGACCTGACGTGTTGGCTCTCCTATGCTTGCCCATCCGCTTAGCCAGCTTCTGTCTGGTCTCCCCGATATACAAATCACTGCAATCCTCCTGGCATTTAACAGCGTACACTACATTACTCTGTTTGTGCCGGGGGACCTGATCCTTGGAATGGGACACCTTTTGCCGCAGTGTGTTCAGGGGTTTGAAAGCAACGAGACACGATGTTTGGAAAATATGGGTCTCAACTGTTCCGACACTCCCGCCACATACGGGATCACTACCGGTCTGGGTCTGGGCTCCTCCTCTCCCCCCACTTGGCTGGAGCACTGTTTGGTAGGCTTCCTGGCTTTAACAAACGCCCAGTTAGGGTAACCACACTTCACCAGGGCCTGTCTGATGTGAGATTTCTCTTCATCCCCGGCTGCTGAGTCAGTGGAGACGTTGTCAGCCCGGTGGTACAGAGTCCTAATGACTCCCAGTTTATGCTCCAGAGGGTGGTGGGAGTCAAACCCTAAATACTGATCCGTATGTGTGGGTTTGTGGTACATACTTACAATTAACTGTCCCCCAACACCAACCTTCACCTCACAGTCTAGGAAAGCCAACACGCCATCTTTCGCATCCTCCCTTGTGAATTTGATGTCGGTGTCCACTGAGTGAATGTGTTCAGTGAACTGTGGTACGTCCTGGGATTTAATTTTAACCCAGGTGCCGTCCACATACCTGAACCAGTGACTATGTGGATTCCCTGGATATGAAGCCAGGGCCTTCCTCTCTACTTCCTCTATGTACAAGTTGGCCACTATAGGAAAACAGGGGAACCCATAGCACACCCATGCTTCTGCCTGTAGTATTGCTCTTATACATGACAGTTTCAGTAGCAAACACACTGGGTCAGAGTTAAGGGTGGTCCTGTTTCTTAGGGAGAGGTCATCCTGTGATTTCTTACAGACCACCTCAACTGCCTCATCAACAGGGACACATGTGAAGAGAGACTTAACATCAAATGAGACTATAGGTTCAATGACATTAAGGGAATAAAAATTATCCCCTTTTTCTCTCACCCGAGTTAACTAGTGCTGGTCAGTCTCTCTGATGCCCCTCTAGAACGTCAACATGAAGACGTAGCAGGTGAGTCCTCCAAGTCACATGACGACTAGCCCTCACTAGTCGTTATGGACGACATTAGCGAACATAGAATACATAATCCAAGCCAACCACTATCACCATGTGAGTCTCACCATGTGAGACTTGGCCAATTATCCCCCACTAAGTTTTGACCTCCGTCCATGGTTGGAAACCGCGCTGCCTGCCGGGATTCGAACACCCAACCGTATGACGCAGAGATGCACTGAACATGGGTGCCTTAACCCCCTACACCACCCGCGGTAAACATTATAGTAGAAGTCTATCGTCTATATACTTTCGGGCTTGAGAATAGATGTCATGGACTGAGGTCACTCATGTTCTGTATCCATAAACACACATGTTTAGAAGACTGAGAATGCTCATACGTGACGGTAGTCACTATATTCATGACCCTGCCAGTAAATTTGTGATTCGCAATATTTGATTATGAACATAAATCGTGATCTCAAATTCTACAAATGTGATGTTTGGCCCTTCGGTTTTTGTTTGTCTATGCTGAGAGAAACCAGAGTACATCGGTGATGTTGGATCTGTCCCGGCAGTGGATATAACAAAAACGAATCCAACCACAATTTTAAACAGAATCTAGTCTTGACGTCTGCGTAATTTGAACCTTGATATACTACGCCCACCATTGATATGAAGGCAAGCGACAGATTCAGGGAGCACTTCACAGATAATTACTTGACCATTGCTGTTTATACTTTCACAGCCAAGCTTATTTGTATATAAATTCGGCATATAAATCGGCGTCCTCTTGAGCAAGTCCTAGGTACTACCAGTTCTCCCTCCCATTAGTAGGGAGACTTAGTGTGAATGTACATTACAATGGGGACCCACAACTGTAGTGGATAGGGTCTTCCCATTATGATAAGTTGTTTTACTCTAAATAAGCAGTTTAGATGAAAAAACAAAGATGTATGGTAACATCCATCAATTAAACCAGATGTATCAATCGCAACAAAAAAAGTTTCAATTTCACAATATGTTGAGGCTGTTATAAGGTTTTCAATGGTTATTAGAGTTAATGGGGTCCGTTTGTTGGTTGACCTTTAAAGCCTTCCCCTATCATGACAGTCTTTGTAAACAGGCAGACATTTTTTTAACAAGTCCGCTCCACCCCCGTCTTCATTCCTCTGGCTAGATTTCATCCCACGTGGTTTTCCTCTGAAGGGTAATCACAGCATGTCTCATCACTGACACTTCCTGGTTGACAGGGCTGTCGGGAGAATAAATACGAGTCTGCCCACTGAGAAGAAAAGCCTTACTATTTACTCTGTCTGACGTTTTGAGACTGAACCACTGAGGAAAACTCCAGTCTGTACGTCTTGATGTATGCTCAATAATCCAGGTATGGAAATCACAAAAAAGAGGGGAATCAGTTCAACTGGATCAGAAGTTTATTCGGAAACGTTTTCGTCACTCACCAGGTGACCTCTTCAGTCTAAGCTGTTTATACGTTCACAGTCCAGTCTGTACACTAATTTACAAATCCTAAAGCTGGTATGATTTGAATCATAGCCATAGATTTGAAACAATGAGCACCTCCGCCCCAGTTTTTTTAGTCTTAACATGTATCCCCATTAAATGTTTGAGTTACTTTCAAAAGACATCACATACAGTCTGTATGACCAAGTAATGCCAGTTGTTTCAACCTTTGATTTAAAGAGGAAAACCATTTTTTAGAATAATTTAAAAAAAGCCCCCCCCACACACACACTGTGACATGATTTCATTCATTCTAAAAGAATATCAGAAGATGTCCAAACAAACATTTGATGGCCACTGTTCAAAAAACAATAGCCAACTTCCAGATCACACTGAGGTCAATGAGCTGAAGTGATATTATGTATTGTGGTTGATTATATAGTTCATTAACTGCCTGAACTGAAAATGTTTAAGATGTGTTTCAAGAAAATACATTGGCTGAGGGTTTGAGAAAAGCATTTAGTCTTACTGGACTGTACCAAATGAGTGTCGGCTCTTGATTGTGATAGCTTGCTCTTAAATCATCAGTCTTTTTTTTGTTTGTTATGAATGAGAGAATCCCTTTAGCAGGTGCCAAGGCAGCAGGGTGATAAATACTTTTAAGCACATGGAAATCACAGTGGCCTGTGAGACAGGTCTGGAGTCTGGAGCCTGTAAAATGACATTTAACACACAGCTGTACTAACACATACACATATACATCGTCACCATCCGTTTCTCTTTCAAGCACACATGCACGACACATAACTTGCTGAAGAGCAGTCGAGGGCTTGAGACCAAAGTTAATGGAGGGAAGCGGAGAGGATGGGGGAATTGGGGTTTTCAATGTGGGGAAAACCAGGAGGGGACTTAGCGGAAGGCAGAGCCCAGTTATAATTGCTTGCGTAGGCTGACACATCTGAATTTAATGTCAGTGCTGGGACTGTGCCACCCATTTAAGACTACTTATTTAAAAGTTTTAAAAAAAGTATAGAGAAAATATATTTTGTTTGACAGTTGCTCAATCTGTTTTTAGGCTCCTCCCTTTGCTTTGCTCCAGCTAAATTTGTCTCCCCTTGCTCAAACGTAACAGCCCAAAATGACACCATTATTTTGACTAGACTGTTTTTCCTCACATGGAGAGAGGCCAGGGGAAGCATAGGTGACCCGAGCTGGTTAACCATCATTATACCACGGGTTGGCTGGGGAACTGCCACCCCCACAGCTACATCTCCCTCCACTCCCTGCCAGGTCCACATTACTACTACTACACACCATGACCACAGAGTGGCCAAACTCCAATGCCAGCCTACCATTGGGTCATGCTGGACTCCGAGTTTCATTCCCCAGTAGTGTAAACAGTCTGCCGTCTGACCATTGGTGGGCACAGAACTCTTCTAGGTCCAAGTTTTTATAGGCCAGATGCTCATTATGCTTGCATGTTTGTGTACACTATCCAGGGTTTTAGCTGCAGCTTGCACATCTCTTACCATTATGTGTGTGCATGTGTGTGTGTGTGTATGTATATGTGTATATATATA
>OMLC01097022.1:0-17357 GCA_900302585.1 Regalecus glesne | reverse complement strand
ACAGGGGCCAAGCAATCGAGTATCATGACAGGTGTCACATAAAAACAGAATCTAAACAAGCAAACACCTTCTTTAATCAAGGCTGTGTGATATGAATCTAGTATATGATTAAGATTGGTTTGGTGGTTGCATATAATATGAAGAGGTTTAAGAGGATACAAGATGATCCTCTACCATTTTCCATCTCTTGAGAATTGTGCCTCTCTGACTCTGTCGCTTTCTGTCTCTGTTAGTCACTACTGCCTGCTAATCTATGTATTTTCTTGTCAAACTGATTGTCGTGCATAGATTTTAGATTTCACTGAATAGGCCTGTGCCAGTATGTGCTGTAAAGTGTGTGTGTGTGTGTGTGTGTGTGTGTGTATGGGTTCGTGTGTGTGTGCATGTGTGTGTGTGTGTGTGTGTGTGTGTGTGTCTATCCAGCTTTGTTCTCACCCACAAGGTCCCACTCCCCATTTGGTATGTAGGTAGAGATGTCGACATCCATCATCTGGAGGTCCAGCAGCCAGCCATTGTGAGTCCATGAACCAAACTTTAGGTCACACTTCTGCACATCAAAGGGGAACCACCGCACGTCAATGTAGCAGGTACTCTTCAGGATACCTTTAAGGGGAGCACATAGGAACAGACATGGTCACCTAGTTATAGTTGATAGTGGGGGTTCAAGATTAATCAGTGACACAGCCATGGAGAGTTTGGATGCCATCTTCAGGGCAGAGCACTTTTAACTTAATAAACATCTGTATGTGCTATTTCCTGCAAATATAGAGCCTTCAATCTTAACCAATGAAGTTGCTCTTTTAACTTTAAAGCTCAGTTACTATCGCACTATAGTATATTAAATAAGTTTTACATTGTTTTCTGTACTTTATGCAGTGAGTGACAGATTAAATGTTTTCTCTGTGTACATTATACATATATTTTGTAGTTTATTAAGACCACCTGTAATGTTATGCAACTCATTTGGGTATATTTTAAATCAAAATCACATTTTTGCTATCGCAATGTTGACCTGATTCGAACTCAATCAAACAGTTGAGATCTTCAGTCTAAAGATGTCGCCTGTTTGAGTGACAAAACGTTTCTGAAAAACTTCTGATCCAGTTAAACTGACTCACCTTTTAGCAAATCCCTTACCCTTATTATTGAGCAAGCATCAAGACACAAATCGATTTGACTTGACACACATATGGACACATATCACTTATAAAAGCTTTTACTCCTAACTATCTGGCTTTGACATCAATCCAGCAAGCCACCTGTTTTTATTCTTTGGCTTGTTTGACTTTTTGCTGGGTAGTTTTGGAAAATAATTGCATTTTGTCTTTTCATATTTTTTTCTGTCCTTCAATCAGTCAAGCGCAGCAAGATAATTCGTCATAAGCAGACAAATCTATGCATAATGTAGTTAGCTAGTTAGTAATTTACGTCAGGGATGTGTAGTCTGGGGAGGGAGGTGAGGCAGAGCCTTATCTATGTATCTTCATAAATAGTTTTAAAAAAACCACAAATAATGATAAAATAAAAATAATTTATATTTCTCTGATCTGTGCTATAAATGTAATTTCTGTAGGATTCTAATCACCACTTTTTATATCATAAAAATCATTGAATTTGCGTATGTCCTGTTCAAATAGAGGAAGCACGTGAGGTGAGGCAGTGATGAGCTGAGCCTCAACTCAGGTTGTGCAATCCCTCACAAACTGGGTTGAGTATTTTCCTTTTGCTTTCTCACTATATGTCACCAATGTAATGTTTGTAGACATGTTTATTATATGTCCTCACTTTACATAGAATGGGTAATGTGGTTTGTTGTGTATTATACTTTCACAACGTACATTAATTAAAGTCAACCATAGTCTTTACTGGATTTACTCATATACACATTACATTAAATTTGCTTTCTCTCCAAAAGTCTATTGCCCTGATTGAATGTATCAATGCGCCGCTCAGTACTACATCAAAATATCATGCGCATGACATAAAGGTAGTCCCATGAACTTTAACTAAAATAGTTTCCATAACCAGTATTTATGTGAACATAACAACTCCTCCTTTGCAGCATTGATGTCCATCTCTTATAACAGAAAAATCAGATCCACAACTATCTAATAGAAAACTCATAACCTGTTACTGATAATTAACCCATTAGTTACTACATAGGTCTTACATCACTCAACATAACACATTATGTATAGGAGTTCACTGCTCCTATACAATAGGTTGGGTCAAAAATGCAGAGAACAAATTTCCCCTTGCGGGACTGATAAGGGAATCGTTTCCTTTCCTTTCTTTTCTTATTAGCGCTGAACACTTAAACACTAATACACACATTCTTAAACATGAGACAATGACAATGCATAGCTCTTTTCTTTTATTTCAAATTTTATTTACAATTCCAGTCTTTGAGGAGGACGGTGAGCTCTCTCAGGTTAGCGTCTCTCTTGAGGCTCAGGGTCTTGAACAGAAACCTCGGGGATATCCACACTAGCAGGTGTGGGGTTGTCATCATCAGGAGGAGTCTGAAACTGACAACATGAGTTCATCAGGGTCCTCATGAACAGGGGTGTCATCCTCTGTGTTGTCGCATTGTGTCGCATGATGACCTGTGGCATCTAGCAGTTGATCGACATGACGTCGCCAGATGACGTCACGTCCAATCTTCACTGTGTATGTAAGGGGCTCTGTCTATAACAGGATCTCACCACGCTGCCAATTCTGTTTTGACTGTCGGTAATCCCTTGCCAACACTTGTTGCCAATTAAAATGTTTCTGACATACGTGGTGCAGCTTTGATGGACTGTTTCTGAGTCAAATCTCTCTGAGTCAGGTTTTAGCAGATCTGGACGTGACCTCAGCTGGCTTCCCATGAACAGTCAAGCAGGAGCTTGACCAGTTGTAGTATGGTCGTATTTCTGTACGCAAGTAGGAACTTTGCCATCTTCTTTGGCAGCGCATCTGAGCATTGCCCATTGTTTTCATTGACTGCTTAAATGACTGGACAAAGCGCTCAGCCAGTCTGTTTGTGGCAGGATAGTATGCTACAGCAGTTGTATGCTTGATCCCATTTTTCCGGACGAATGATAGGAACTCTTCGGATGTAAACTGACTACCATTGTCACTGATGAGTCGCTCAGGCAATCCTGCTCTTGAGAGTGTGCGAAGCACTTCAACTGTTTTTGTGGATGTGGCATTTCTCACTATGAAAAATTCTGGCCACTTTGAATACACATCAACAACAAGAAACATTCTGTCTAGAAATGGCCCTGCATAGTCTACGTGGATCCTTTGCCATGGAGCAGTAGGCCACTCCCAGCTGTGGACAGGGGCAAGTGGAAGTTGCTTTTGTGTCAGTTGACATCCAGAGCATGTCTTGGCTATGTCCTCAATCTGGTGATCAATGCCTGGCCACCATATGTAACTCCTGGCAAGGCTCTTCATATTTACAACCCCTATGTGTCCCTCATGAAGGTCTTCGAGGACTCTGGAGCGCAGCTTGGGTGGCACTATGACTCTGGTGCCCCATATGATGCACCCGTGACACACGGATAGCTGTTCACATCAACTGAAGTAATCAGATAAGACCACTGTGTTTTTGCAGGCCATCCCTTTACCGCGAGCTCAAGGACCTTAGACATAGTTGGATCTCTTTTGGTCTCTTGTTTGATCTGTGCGCTGTTGACAGGTACGTTCTCCATGTGGGTCTTGTGAAACATCTCTGCTGGATCTGAAGATCTATTGTCCTCTGTTTTACACGGCAATCGTGAGAGTCAATCACCATTTCCATGCTGTGTCGCTCCCTTGTACTCAATCACATAGTCATGTCCACCTAAGAACAATGCCCATCTTTGTGCTGTTATCGTTGCCGGAATAGATTTTCTTGGGTTAAAAAAGGCTACTAGGGGTTGGTGGTCTGTATTCAATGTGAAGTATTTCACATACAAGTATTGGTTAAATTTCTTCACCCCCCCCAAACAAGGCTAAACCCCTCTCTATCATTTTGTGCATAATTCTTTTCCGTGAAACTTAAGTACCTAGAGACGAAGGCTATAGAATGTTCTGAACTGTCTGGCATTCTGTGGGAGAGGACAGCACCAATGCCATATGCCGATGCATCGCACGGCAAGCGAAGCGGTAAGTCTGAGTTGTAGTGAGTCAAGACCTTTTTAGACGTTATCAGTTCCTTTGCAGTCTTGAATGCCAAGTCACAGTGTGTAGTCCATTTCCAGGTTGCCTTTGTTTGCAGAAGGTTGTGCAACGGATGGAGTACCATCAACAGATTTGGTAAAAATTTGTGATAATAATTTATCAGTCCCAAGAATGAGCAAACCTCGGTTACATTACAGGGCTTAGGTGCTTTCGGTACAGCGTCAATTTTGTCCTGTGATTTGTGGGGGCCTTCTTTATCAATTATATACCTACAGTACTCATTGGAGTCTTTGAAAAATTCACATTTGTCCTTATTGGCTCTCAGTCCACATTTGGCTACTCTAGTTAGGACTGCTTCCAGATTAGCAAGATGAGAGCAATCGTCCTGCCCTGTTCCAATTATATCATCAAAGTAGCACTGCGTGCCAGCAATGCCCTGTAGGACCTGATCAGTAGCACCCTGCCACACTGCAGGGGCAGATGCAACCTCAAACACAAGCCTATTGTAATGAAAAATGCCTTTTGGGGTATTAATTGTGAGGTACCTCTTGATACTGTATCCATTTCCATTTGCAGGTAAGCTTGGGCCAAGTCAATCTTCAAAAAATGTTGCCCACTGGCTAACGATGCAAAAATGTCATCTATGCACAGCAATGGGTACTGGTCAGCATGTAAAACCGGATTGACTGTCACTTTGAAGTCACTACATAGCTTTATTGCACCATTTTACTTCATTACGGGTACAATTGGTGTTGCCCAGTCTGACCATTCAACTTTGGACAGAATGCCCTGGTCTTCGAGTCTTTTCAGTACAGGCTCAACTTTAGGCCACAATGCAAAGGGGACAGGGCGAGCTTTGAAGAACTTGGGCGGTGCATGTTAATCCACTGTGAGGTGTGCTTTAATCTGTTTAAGGGTTTCAATGCCGTCTTGAAACACTGGCTTTGCGCGCTGTAGTAGAAGGTTCAACGTTTCCTGTGTAGCTGCACTGCTTCTATTTGGGCTGACCTGCATTGCCTTAATAGACTGCCAGTTGAGCTGAATCATTTGTCGTCAATCACATCCAAATAACGGTACACCCCCAAGTGGTAGCACATACAAATCCAGAATTTTCTTTTTGCTTTCATATCTCACCTTCACTTTATTTTTTCCTGCTGGCGCCACCTTTTCTCCTGTATATGTTTTCAGTAACACTGGTGTATGTTTCTGTTTCAAATTTGCAAACTTTTCTTTGTAATCCTTAAGTGATACGAGTGAGAGTGCACACCCGGTATCCAGTTCCATCTTCAATGGGTTTCCTTTCATCTCTGGGGTCACCCATAGTATTTGTCTGCCACTGTCTGTCATAGAGTGGAGTTCAATGTACGCCAGATCTGTGTCCACGTCTGAGCTTGATCCACTCGTGTCCGTGTCATTCATATCATGCACGCTTTTATCCTTTTACCTTTCTCTGTGCCTTCCCTCATTTTGCTTCATTCTACACATGCGCTGTATGTGTCCTTTCGGTTTACACAATCTACAGTCTTTATCACGAGACCAACAGTCTGCTTAGTCATGGGAGTCTTTTCCACATCTATAGCATACAGCTCTTTTCAGTGGGCGTTTAGCTGTAAACTCGTTGACAGTGCACTGATTTGAAACTTTCTTTTGCAATAGCATAACATCCTTTGATGCAGTTTCCATTCCTACCGCAACTTCTAATGCCCTTGCTAATGTCGAGTCTTTTTCAGTCAGGAGCCGTCTCTGTATGGTTTCATTATGCATGCCGCACACTGACCTATCTCGACGTGCCTCGGACAAACTCTTGTCAAATTGGCAATGTTCTGCTAGCGTCCTAAGCTCCACCGTGTAGTTCGACATTGACTCGTTCTTTTGCTGGTTACAGTTATGAAATCTGAATCTCTCTGCAATGATGAGTGGTTTCTGGTTAAAATGATCCTTTAGCCATTTAGTTATGTCTTTAAACGATTTTTTGCGGGCTTTTGTGGTGCTGTTAAACTCCTTAGCAGGTTGTAGGTCTTTGCACCTATTACACTTCGCAACACCGCCATTTTCCGGTCGTTTTCAATTAGGTTAGCAAGGCAATATTGTTCCAGTCTCTCAATATAAATGTTCCATTCCTCCACACTACTATCAAATGCATCCACTCTTCTGATAGAAACAGCCATGATTTCGTTTTAATTTCAATCTCCATTCCTCTCCTTGTTTACTTGTAAGTTACCCACGTCGTGGTTCCACTTGCTCTACCCGTTTCACCGTTGCAGAGGGTGAGCCATCTTGCTAGCAAAAAAAGTAAACAAGGTTGACTTGCCGACGGAAAACTTCCATTAGAGCTTCCACTTCCACACGAGATGTCTTCATTAAAATCATATCCTCGTCACCAGTTCTATTGTGTATTGAACTTTCACAACGTACATTAATTGAACACCGGAGTAAAGTCAACCATGGTCTTTACTGGATTTAGTTATATACACGTTACATTGCATTTGCTTTCTCTCCAAAAGTCTACTGCCCTGGTTAAATATATCAATGCGCTGCTCAGTACTACATCAAGATATCATCCGCAGGACATAAAAGTAGTCCCATGAACTTTAACTAAAGTAGTTTCCATAACCAGTATTTATGTGAAAATAACATGGTTCACATATGTGTAGAACATATTTAGTCTTGGTGATCTGAAAAAACCAAGAGGGGAGCCAAGCAGTACCTCTGCCTCACTGAGGGGGACATCTGAGAGCCCACATGTTTATAATTGCTCTGCTGTTGCTCTTCAAAGCAGAGACAAGCGCCAATACATTAGCTATAAAATCAGAAGGTCATACTCAATACCACAGTCTGTTTATTTATTTATTTATTTGGATCAGTGCCTCACCTGCCATGAACTTCACTGCATGTCACTAGTTTATGTAGTGTATCGGCATAATATTCCTATCCGGTGGGTCTAGTTGTACGAAACCCTAAAGGTGCATCGGCAACATGTTGCCTCCTCCAGCTCTTATATTAAAAGACAAGTAAAGGAGGGGATGCTACAAATATCCCTTTAAATTTGTAGACTACATGCTAATCAGCCAGATTTATTTACATTTCCAAACTAGTTAACATGTTTGAAAATAACAAAGTTGTATGATCAAAAAGCGGGGAGGCAAAAACATGTGTTCGCTTCCTCGAGTTTAGCAGTTGGGCTGCACCTGTTCCATTTACCTCATTGCCTGGGTGTCTATGGGAACGGATTAGCTGATGATGCTGATGACGTGATGATGGTGATAATAATAGTGGGTAGTGGGCTGTGGTCTAGCCTTCATGCGGCTGCTTTCGTCTTCTGTTCAATCATCAATAAACACTAGTGACCCAGTGTCACCGGAAGCCATCTATATCCATGCCATCACACTGCCTCCACTATGTTTTACAGATGATGTGGTGTGCTTTGGAACATGAGCAGTTCCATGCCTTCTCCATACTTTTCTCTTCCAATCGTTCTGTCACAGATTGACCTGACTTTCATCTGTCCAAAGAATGCTATTCTAAAACCGGGCTGGCTTTTAAAGATTTCTTTTGCAAACTCTAATCTGGCCTTTCTATTCTTGAGGCTTATGTTGAACCCTCTGTATTTGTTCTCATGAAGTCTTCTCTTTATGGTCGACTTGGATAATGATATGGCTACTTCCTGGAGAGTCTTCTGCACTTCACTAGATGTTGTGAAGGGGTTCTCCTTTACCACGGAAAGGATCATGTGATCATCAACCACTGTTGTCTTCCATGGACATCCAGGCCTTTTCGTGTTGCCAAGCTTACCAGTGTGCTCCTTATTTTCTCAGAATGTACCATAATGTTAGGCCACTCCTAATATTTCTGCTATGTCTGATGTTTTTTTCTTCTTTTTCATGGCCCAAGGATGGCCTGTTTCACCTTCATTGACCACATGTTGTGGACTCACAGCAACTGATTCTAAAGGAAATGGCACATCTGAAATCAACTCCAGCCCATTACCTGCTTAATCAAGGATGAAATAATGAGGCAATAGCCCATACCAGCTCATGACACAGCTTCTGAGTCAATTGTCCAATTACTTTTGGTCCCTTAAAGTGAGGGGACCAAAACCCGTCCTCCAATTTTATATAAATGCCCTCAAATTAAAGCTGAAAGACTGCACTTTAATTGCAATTTGATTATTTAATTTCAAATCCATTGTGGAAGCATACGGGGCTGAAATTGTGAAAATTTTGTCACCGTCCAAATATTTACGGACCCAACTGCATATTGGTTGTATAAACTAAATGTTAAATGGATGCTCTGCATTTTTTTATCTGTGTCTGTCCTCCATCTATAAACCCTCTCACGTCATGAGCCTCCCACAATCATAAGTTATAGTTCATATTTGTTGATGATATCACCAGCAGTGGTGTTGACAATATTAGTGACAATGATACAATATAACTGAGTGAGTCACATTAGAAGCATTGTCCATCCATCCATCCATTGTCAACCGCTTATCTGAAATTGAGTCGTGGGGGAACTGGAGCCCATCTCCGTTCTCATTGGGCGAGAGGCGGGGTACACCCTGCATAGTTCGCCAGTCTATCACAGGGCAGAGCAGTTAGGGGAACAGTGTCTTGCTCAAGGACACCTTGACACGCTTCTCTGCAGGACCGGGGATCAAAC
Organism: Regalecus glesne; assembly: GCA_900302585.1. Classification (NCBI taxonomy): domain Eukaryota; kingdom Metazoa; phylum Chordata; class Actinopteri; order Lampriformes; family Regalecidae; genus Regalecus; species Regalecus glesne. The sequence continues at coordinate 8,549 of OMLC01097022.1, read as the reverse complement.
CTGCAACCTTCCGATCACCAGGGGACCGCTCTACTCACTGAGCCATGCCGCCCCTCCTTCTGTTTTGCTCCTGTTTATCTTTGCACATTTCTGTATCTCATCTACACTTTTTCAAAAAGCACAGAACTATTTTCTTCCCCGTCTGGGGATTTTATGGACATAGCCAGGAGTGGAAAAATAGAAATACTTTATAGTTGTCCACTGGTGGCCAAGGTCCACTCCTTGGTTGATCAGATTTTTCATATTTAATTTTACGCTTAACAGTTGAACAGATGCTAATTGGTTTTTCATCCATCCATCATCAACCGCTTATCATAATTTGGGTCACAGAGTCAGATCCCAGTGCCTATTGGGCAAAAGGAGGGGACACACCCTGGACCGGTCACCATTCTATCTCAGGGCTTAGGCAGTTAGGGGGTCAGCGTCTTCCACAAGGGCACTTTGACATGCTTTTTACAGGAGTCAGGAATCAAACCACCAATTTCCCGATTACTAGATGACCACCTTACCCCCTGAGCTATGCTGCCTCCCTATTTGGTCATTTAGTCCTTACATAAAAGACAGACATATGTTTTTTTTCCCCTTGTATGAAATTTCCATGGATAGCTCAACTTTGCCTCATTTCCACCTGTCGCCATGGGAACTAGATGATACCCTTAGCCGTACCGCTTTAAGGCCATCTTAGGCAGCAGTGTGTGTTCTGCTGGCTGTTCTTTGTTGGGCACATGTTTATTGAGCATGCTGTGGGAGCAGGTTAGAATGGGGTTGATACAAGGCCATGTCCCTGAGGAGAAATGATAGGTTCTGCGGGGCAGTAATGTTAATCCACACAATCTTTTCTGGAAGGGATGGATGAAAGGATGAATGTTTAATGCCCCTGGCCAGCAGTTGGAAAGAATTGAATAGTGTGGTAGCCTCAGGCTTCTCTCCAGGTGCTCTCCCCAGGCTAATGCCCTTCAGTGCTACTTTACCTGGGAATAGCAGGGGGTGACAACAAGCTGCAGTCACCATACACTCCATTCAATCCATAAAGAGATCTCAGGAATCCAGAGTCCCACTGAGTGTTTAAACCTATTCCGAAAAGGGGTGCCCCGGTGGTCCACTTGATAGAGCATGTATCACATAAGGCTCAGTGCTTATTGCTACGATTTGAACCGCAGGGTTTGAATCTGCCCTGAGCCATTTACTTCATGTCACCCCCTTTTTCCCCCCTGCCTCTCCCATCTCTACTGCCACTGTCAATGAAGGCAAAAATGTCTTAACAAAATCGAAAAGGGGGGAAAAAAAGCATTCCAGACAGGCAGTTGCAGAGCATGCAGGCAGCTTTGCCTCGGCTTTGCTCCATCACCTTCCACGCTGATGGTGGTGTAGGGGGGAATTCTGCATAATGATCAAGGAGCTCTCCAAATGTTGACACGGTTGAATGCACATAGATTTCGTGTTGGCACTAACACGAGGGAGGTGCTGTGATCAAACCAATGCCCCATGGCATCCACGCATGTTGGATCTGAGACGTGCTGTCAAAGGGGCTATGATAGGCTGGTAGTTCTGTGTGTAAAACCAGGCCATTACTGGATACAGGAGAAGAGGATTCCGTTACCTGATGCTCTTACTGTGATATTGTTAACAGGATTACAAGGTTACGACAGACCTGGTTATTTACAGTCTAAACAAGCCAACAAGGGGGTGTCAGTAAATGGTCATAGTGCTTTATAGGACTGATAGCAACTGAAAGAACCTCATGTCTGTTGGGTTCCTTTATTGTTTCTTTTTCCTTCCTTTGGTTCGGCTGTCTGCCGTTATGTTTGCTCACACTGGTAGGACATGATTGGTAGTCCTCCATGCAGGACTCCAAATAATCGAACCATATTAATGAGAGCTTGCCTAACTATCACTTGCTCACTCGCTTCTTCTTCTTCATGAAGTGCCTGGGCTCCTCGTCTCATTTCTTGACAGTAACCCCCTCTGACCCCCAGTAAGTTTTCTTTCTCTGCTCTTTGGTAGCAACTTGGCTCATTTTGGCGGATAGTAATTCCTGCAGAGTTTGTGTTTATGGTTTATATTTGGGTCAGGTGTATCAATTTCCATCTGCCTGACTTAAGAGCATTTAAGCATGATCAGTCATTTCAGGGTGTCACACGGATGGCGTCTCTACACCCCCACACCCTCTGGACTGTGGAATTTAAGGGGCGGGGAGAGGAAGAGCTGTCAATTATAGTCTATTGTAGCTTGAAGAGGGAGGTAATGCGCTGTTAGTGCTCACAGTGGGGTGTGTCCAACACACACACACCCATACACACATATACATACACACACACACACACCTCTGATTATTGGCAGCAGAAGGAGAAATCAAAGTGGTGTGACTGAGTTTTACTGCCCATCCTATTCCCAGTGTTATTCCAGGATGAGCTGTTGTTTTGAATGTTCACATCATACGCACTATAAACCGGTTGAAAAGTTACATGATGCATTGCTGCTAGTGTTTTGGTTTGTTTTACATGATTCCATATACATTTTCTTATCTCTTTAGTTATGTCAAAAGGTAATAGAGTATTAATAGACAACTTAGGAGCTCTGCTTGAGGGAGTCAGCTCCATTGTCAGAGTTCTGATTGCCAGGATGACCGTCTGACTGTCCAAAACCCAAGTGGAACAAAACTAAAGAGACCTAGTTGAGACTGTCCCATATGATTGAGACTAATTGAAACAACCCAGCTGGATCTGATTGCAGGGATTTGATTTTCTTTCCCCCTCTCTATTGCTTTGGAACACTCAGAACACATGCCTCTTGTTCATTCTCATTTGAAATCCCTGTTTCCCCTCCAATCTCATTCTTTAAGGGAGGCAGCACGATGGCCTAGTGGTTAGTACTGTTGCCTCCCAGCAAGAAGGTCCTGGGTTCAAACCCCAGGCAATCCCAGGTCCTGTCTGTGTGGAGTTTGCATGTACTCCACGCATCTATACGGGTTTCCTCCCCGTGCTCCAGTTTTCTCCCAAGATCAACTAGACATGCATGTTGGGGTTAATACTCTCCCAGTGTTCCTGACCAAAGTATTGGAAAGGAGAACTTGAGCTGGTCCCTAGGTGCTGCAGCTACCCACTGCTCCTATAAAATAGGACAGGTTAAAAGCAGAAGATAAAGATCTATTTCAGCATACAATGATAAAGTGACTTTCTTTTTCTTCTTTCAAGCAGTGCAGAATCCCCATCAAATATCAAGGCAGTGATATATAACAAGCAACACACATGCGTGCATACCTTCAGATATTAAAGCACCCTGCTGAACATACCACCAATCACTGCTCTATTAATCGGTGTCAGAGTATTGTTTTCCAAAACAGACAAGTGTGGGTGGTAAATAAATAACAGGCCAAAGAGTTAGTGACGCCATCATGCCAGCAACAAGTCATGGCTGGCGTACAGCTGGCATTTAATCAGAGCTTTAACTACTAGACCTGCCTCTGCTGCTTAGTGCCAGGCTGCCTCTGCTGACACAAATCTGCCTCCAGCCAGAGTCTCAGCTGAGGTGACAGACAGGTGGTGTTCAGCTTATCAATCAGTGAGTCACACTCACCTCAAATGACACTGCCCTGTTTGTAGCTTGTCCTGCCAAACAAATGAATTGGTTTCCTCATTCAAAACCGATTTACAGGTGTTCTGTTTTATTTCATTGCCAAAATTGTGTGAAGGATAAGTGGAAATGTTAACAGGTGTACAACTGCTGCAGTAAATAAAACTAATCTTTTTTTTTCTGTGCAGGTTTATATGTGAGCATATCCTCATTGGGCAATATACCTTTTTTAAATAATTGCACTTCAGGCTACGTAACATCATCATACTGTCAGATATTTTTGTTCTTTTTTTTCCCGAATTCCCCGGGTTACCTATTGCTGGATCTGTTGCTTTGATGCCCCTCGAGGGCATTGACAGGAAGGAGAAAGCCGTAGCATGTGTCTCCTAAGTCACGTGACGACTAGTTCACACATCACGACTAGACGACCCTATCATACATCACGGTCTTACAGGGAGAGCATAGTGCTTGGCCGTCAAGGGGAAAAGAAACGGAGTACTTTCTGTTCACTTAGCTGTGCATGTCCAGATGACCCAGAGGGGGACACTAGCGAACCTAGAATCCTTTATCCAACCTAACCCTTATACCCATGTGAGGCTTAGCCAGTTATGCTCCACTAACTATGGACCTCTGGCCGTGGTTGGAAACGGCGCGGCTGGGATTCAAACACCCGACTGCACGACACAGAGATGTACTGAACATAGGTGTCTTAACCCCCTACACCACCTGAGGCTCCAGATATTTTTATTCTTAGATGTTAGATATTTTTTGTATTCTCTTAGCCTCTTCCAGTCCAACCCCCATTATTTGATTCCTAAGAGTGTGAATGGCACAAGGGCAGCGGCTTCCAGAGAACCATGGTCACTGTGTCCGATGGCTCTTCACAGCTAAGCCTCATCAGCATTCACCACAGCTACTGTATTGACTGGAGCGTGGTGTGAGCTTTACAACATGATGCCCTATTATGAGCCGATTGATTGCTTTGTGATCAGCTGCTCCCCTCCTCAGGGGGAGGCACATGGCTCCCACTCTAATAGGTTGCAGCAGGCAGAGAAAAAATGGGCTTGATTGAGCAGCAGAGAGATATAAGTGAAGATAGAATTGAATTGAGCCAAACACTGGAACTTAAAAGTGTCAAGGTAACAAAGTGAGATGGGTGGGAATAGAGAGAGAAGGAGGCGTATGGAGGTGGAACAAAGATGAGCAGCTTGACTGTCAAACCTGTGACATATAGATCTCTACCACTTCAGCAACCCACCTTAAATCCCATCTCAACAGCAGACACATGCACCATTAGTCTGATACTAAACAGGCAACATTTGTTGCTCAGTGTGACACAAAGTTTCCGTAACTCTCAAGATGCCATGCAGGTTTGTTTGAATCGGGGCCTTTCTCACCACTGCAGGCATATTCCTCCTGCCAAGCTCTGAAATGAGGGATTGCAGGAAGATACCTTGCTAGCATAGCTGGATGTATTCCTTTTGTAAGGCCTCCTGAATTATCTGCAAGCCATGCTGGGCTTGTTGTTAGTGTGCTAAGCTTTTCAAATGTGTGTTTTGAGTGTGAGAGCGTGCTTGTGGGTTTTTTTTCCTCCTCATTCCGGCCCAGCTCTGGACTGTGATTATCCATGTTGTTGGCTACAGTCTTGGCCAGGCCTTTTTCTTTGCCAGTCTGTAACATCTCCCCTTGCCCCCAGAAGCTACCAGCTGGTGTCCATTATGCTACACAGGTGTGTGCTGGCTCAGGCTGCAAGATCACAAGTTGGCATTTACACCCTTAGCCTCAGGCTTTAATAATCAGCAAAGCTGACAGAGCAATCTTCAAATCTCACAGTCGTAAGAGATTCATGCATTTGCCTGCATACACATGGAAACAATACTTCCACAGTGTCCAATAGAGTGACAATATGGTGAAACGAACTGATTCAACCTTCTGTGATTTTCTGACAAGGATTATTAGGCGTGTATAAAGACACCTTTTAATCTATCTGGACACAACCTTTATTGAAAGAAAGGCTTCATCACTCATACAGGTGACATCTGTGTAGGCTGACTGCAGGTATTACCACCCCGTACAAACCATACAGTTGCATGATAATCTATGGGCAGTATCCATACGAAACCACCGTTGGGTTAGGGTGATCATAGCTGTTGTTTATAAGGGTGGGGATACCTGCAAGTCAGCTTTGACTGAAGATGCCGCCTGTATGAGCAATGAAGTGTTCCTTTCAGTAAAACGTTTCCAGATGAACTGACTCAACATTCTGTGAAGTAAAAGGCTGTTTGCAGAGAGGAGACGGGGTGTATAATACTGAGTGTGATCTCCTAAGAAGGTTTTTCTCTCATGTCTTATATTCACCCACACACATTTAATTTACTCCGAGTCACCTAAACATCTACCTTTGATTGGGCTCACGGAATATGGTATGCATCTGCGTGTGTGTAATGGAGTAATTGACAGAAAGGGGGACCGAGTTCCTCTTCAGTGGTTGTTACATAGCTGATCAACTATCGAGGTGGCTACAGCATGTCCCACTGACTGTCTTCAGCCTTGCAGTAATCACATTAGAGTGCTAAAGAGACATGCTGCGAATGTCCCACCTTGTGATCCCATGCGTTCATTTTATTACAGCTATGAGGTAATGAGATTACCCTTCAAAAGTGAGCAGCACCATCAGGAAACGGTTGTTAAAACCTGCCTTTACATCAGCTGGGAGCATCAGCCCTCTCTATCTGGTTTTTAAGTTCAACCATCCCTCTTTGTGAGCCTAAAGAGTCACCGCATTAGTGAACAGCCAGAGCCAGCTCCTGGGTCTACCAGTAGGCTAATCCTTATTTGTTCCCTGGCTATTCTCCACAGGAAACCCAGGATCAACTCTCAGCTGGTGGCCCAGCAGGTGGCTCAACAGTACCCCATGCCTCCCCCGCCCAAGAAGGAGCGGAGGGAGAGGAGCGAGCGCTCTGACAAGGAACGCCCAGATGGGGAGGGTGAGCGTGCTGATGGAGAGGGACGCCCTGAATGCGAGCGTCCAGAGAGAGTGATGCCAGAGGTAGAGACTCCAGAGAAGGAGAAGAGTGAGAAGGAGCAGCCAATCCAAGACAAACCTGACAGAGAGAAGGACATCAGCCCAGCCATCACCAAGAAGCCCAGCAGCAAAAAGACCAGGTCAGTTGATATACAGAGGCCTGTTTGGTGTATTTAGAACAAAGCTGGACACCACACAATCCAGAAAAGGCCAGTGTGTATGTAAGTAAATCTTTGTTCCAGCCGAGCAGTTACACACCTGATTCTATCAGTCAACCAACAGGCTTCACTCAGAACCTTGATTAGTAGACTTGGGTGTCTTGGAACAAATACTACACCCCCACCAGCCCTTTCTGAGTCATGTTGGCCACCCCTGACTAGAAGCTTTCTGTTGTGGGTGTAACACTCACTTGTTGATATCTTTATTCCCCCAGACCCAAATCAGATAACCACCAGAGTCCACCCAGTGACAAACACAGCATACAGTCTGGAAAGTCGGCAACCAAGACTAACAGGACCTCTCACATCTCCAGGTGTGTAGTAACCCCTTGTTGTCTTGGTCTTCAGCACCTGTCCAACAGAACACATATTTGGTTTTATAGGACAATACATTGCATGCAAATGCTCAATATGTATAAAACCTCAGATGATTCACAAGTGATCACACTTAACACCCACTCATGCTTTATACCCACTTGCTGTTTGGCTATCACCAACTAAAATGAGCAATGCCATGTAGTCGCTCACATTTTGCCAAACCCCCCTTGTTGCTAAGATATGGATAATGTGACTGCACGTTGACTTATCAACTCTGATTATCCCGTCCCCACTAGGCCAAAACTGAAGAACATTGACCGGAGCACTGCCCAACAGCTGGCCATCACTGTGGGGAACGTGACAGTGATCATAACAGACTTTAAGGAGAAGACCCGCTCCTCTTCCACATCCTCGTCCACCATCACGTCCAGCGCGGGCTCTGAACAGCAGCACCAGAGCTCTGGCTCCGAGAGCATGGACAAGGGCTCGTCTCGTGCCTCCACCCCAAAAGGGGATCTCTCTGTTGGGCATGATGAGTCATTCTGAAGCCCCCTTCCCCCTGCTCTTCTGCGCCCCCATATCCCACATTTCTGGACACAATGGATCCCTTAGGGGGAGAGATCTCACCTTTCCTATCGCTGCCCTGCCTCCATTCCATCACCACCCCTGGATGCTGAGAGGAACTGGCTGGCTGAGAGGATCAGTAGGGTGTGCCTGTCGGGAAAAATGTATCCCCTGACTGGGGAACTTCCACCTATGGCACAGGCAAGGAGAGTGGGGCTCATGGGAATCACGCCCCCTGTGGTAGCATCCAGACACTTGTATGTATTGTTTTATATTTGTATGTGGATGTGAGGCCAAGTCAACTTTCTTTTGTTTTTGTAAAGAAGAATTCTCCGCTGTGCACAATAACCACCATCATTTTAATAACTTTGAACCATTATTACCCTTATTTATTACCTGTTGCACCTGTATACGTTGGTAACCCCCCTCCCCTTTTTTTGGGTGAAGCTTTGCTACGTAGCTCTACCGATCGACCGTTCCTTCAGTGTTTTTACAGTCGGAAATGATAGGACAAGTCTTGAGTCAGTCACACACATATATGCTTAAACACAGACTCACAAATACACACACACACACACACACATACACACACGCACACACACACACACACACACTGGTGCTAGATACACTGTGAAGCGGTTTTTCAGATGCGGGATGGCCATTCACTCTCAAGGTGACAAAGAGTTTTTGACTCAGAAATTGTCATTCACTTTTCTACTCAACACTGTCTCACTCTGAACACTGTAGGGGCCTCCACTGGTTCTCTCTAATGAATATGTACAGGTCTATGTACATCAGAAAAAGAAGGTCAGAGAAAGTTCAAACACCTAACCTTTTTAACTAGATTGTCA
>OMLC01097020.1:0-19971 GCA_900302585.1 Regalecus glesne | reverse complement strand
TTGAAAACTGTTACATAACGACAAGTCCATTTACTGTAGGTGGGTGCATGCATGCATGCATGGATACATACATATATATATATATACGTATGTATTTATGTACATACAATAATTTAAAGATAGATTCATAGTTATTTGTCTGTTTGTCGTGAGTGTATACTGGATCAGTTGACACCCCTTGGCCACATCCACATATGTCAGAGAAATATCCTGGCCAATGAGCATTTCGTGTTTTGTTTGATTGTGGTTTCTATGTCTGATAAATATCCTGGACGTCCATTTGTTCTGATTTGTTTCTTCTGTACGTCCGTTTTCCTTCGCGTGTCTCAAAGTTTTCAACTTGCACAAGATGTCCCTGTAACGTTTCCCCTTGCAGATATGAGGTTCAGTGTGCTGTCCGTTGTTCAGCAAAACATCCACTAGAGGGCAGAAGCTGATTACATTAAGTAGTGCCTGTCACCAGCTCTGTGCCTCGGTCTTTGGAGTTCAGTCCCAACTTTGTGCTAACACACCATTTCCTGCGCAAAGTGTGATATAATGAATGATGCAACTCATTGCAAATCCCCAGATTTATTTTTAGCCACAGGAAAAATACACTGATATCTGCAAAAAAAACAACCTTCATACTTAACCCACTTTGTGTTGCACAACTCCCAAAGTAGCCTAGTTTTTGGACTCTCCTCTTTTAATTGTGTGCTTCCTTAAAGTACAGCATTGTGTTGCACCTTGTGTGATTCAATGTCACCATTATAAGCGGCTGCCATCTGAACATCATTGGTTCTTTGGAACAATTCACTTAACAACTTCATATTTGACATGGAATGAAAGCCACTTTATTCTATCCATCCATTGTAAACCGTGAGGTTGGGTCGTGGGGGAAGTGGAGTCTGTCTCAGTGCTCATTCAGCCAAAGGCAGGGCCACACCCTGTACAGGTCACCAGTCTATCACATAGCAGAACAGTTAGTGAAACAGTGTCTTGCTCAAGGACACGTCAACACACTTCTCTGCAGGTGCTGGGATCAAACCTGCAACCTTCCAGTCACCAAGGAATCGCTCTACCCACTGAGCCATGCTGCTCTTCCTCTCTTGCTGTCATCACAAAGAAATGTCTTTTCTCCATTGAACCCATCCTCATCCTCATAGCAGTGGGCAGCTGTACAGTTGCTCCTGGTTGACTGGGCATAACTGCTGGAGATGCTTACAGGGCTGGTTTGAGATATCTGTGAACATCTTCATTTCTGAATTTGCTTCTTTTCTCCTCTTGATCAAGATATTGTCTGGGCAAGCTGCACATAATGTCTTGCTTCTGGGGAGTAATGGATATTGATTTCTGAGGGTCTCTTTCGATCATCCAAGAGCATATCATCCAGACAAGGTCACAAAAACCAGCCTTCAGTCACCATTTGCATATAGCACACCTGCATCTACAAGCGCTGTATTATCGTACAGTTCAAATGGCTTTAAACAGGGCACTCAGTAGGGCAACATGGGACTTGCCATGCATAATATATATGTCGGCTGTGTGCCATTACTATAACATGCACACTGGCACAGCCACGTAGCATGTAATGTGCTGACACCATGCATTTATTGTTACATGAATAACTTGCTGTGTGACCTCAGCAGTAGTCGTTTACAATTTTCATAGTCCAGGCCTTTATTCCTGTCCCTGGGTTACCTCCATTTCCAAACTCTGAAAAAGCAACGTTTCTATATCTCTGCTCTGGAACTGGAGCTTGTTTGCACGTATGCTGTCCGGTGACTGTGCGGTCGACGGATTAAAGGAGACTTAAATTTGAGAGCATGTGTTGACCGGAGCTATTTATACAAGTGAGAATGAATGCTAAATTCACAGAGGACATGTGTTAGGGGACAGTTGTGGCCCCCGCGAGGTGAAACGGCCCACACGAGTATTTGAGTCTAGGGGTTAAGGGGCGCTGCGGGGCTGAGAGCGGACTGCTGTTTCAGCTGTGTTGGATTGAGCCATCTGCCCCTGACATTAATGCTACCATCCACTGTCACGGAAAACATCTCACACACAGATCTGTGAGTGGGAGATGTCAGCTGGCTTGGTGGGGCTGGTAGGGGAGCATGAACATCTATGCATGTATTCAGTTGTGCTGGAAGTTGAAGGGGGGGGTTCAATGGCAGTGTTATTTTATGTGTAAGGGGGGATTGTATGTGTCTGCATTCATTCACTTGCATTGGTTGTGGATGAGGGATAGTTTTAATTTTCAGTCCTCTACCTGTTCCTGTCTTAAAGTTCCAGCGGCCTTTTGCTGAGTATTCTCGAGTTTTACATTATAGTATAAAATGTATGTTTATAATTGTAAAAATGCCCTTTTGAAAACAACTGATTACAAATATCTGAACTGCCTCCCATTTGATTGGGTTGTGTCAGTATTCGGGCTAAGCTAACGGCGTTATTCCGTAGCAGGACGTCAGGTTGTCTGTTTGCAGCATCTCAACGCTAGTCTGCATTGGATTACGTGTATGCTGTGGAACGGCTAGCGGTGGTTTGGACGACAGTCTGCAGGGATGGTTGATCTCACTGCCATAGCGTGACCAGCTGGAAGTGTGCGAAAGAGATGAGATGCCTGCTCACGCACATAATGCTGCGCTCCAATCCCACCAAGACCCCCCCCCACACACACTCACACACCGGCATGCTCTGATTAATGTATCACGAGAGACTGGGAGCTCACATTGGCATGCGGCTCCATTGAACGGAGAACAGTTAATCTCAGGAATGACATACACAGATGGGGTGAGAGGGACGAGGCCGTCCGATCGGCCGAGGTGGTGCTGAGAAAGCCTGTGTACCAGATGGAGTGTCGAGCAGATTGAACAGTGTCAAAGTACACTGGTTGCATGATCAAAACCAAGATGGTGGGCAGGGGGGGTAAGAAAAGAGGAGAGAGAAAGACGGGGGAAGGAGTGGGGGGGTTCCTCAAACGGCAACATCAGCGCGCTTGAGTAAGTCGAGCTCAGTCACGGAGAGTGGTCGTTTAATTACAGCCGAATGGAGATAAGCTAAGCGAACAGTCCATCACAGTCCCAGCAGTGAAGCAGGACCGTGTGTAAGATGGGTTCCTTAGATGACAGAATGGACATGTTTCAAGGAAGACCAATGGGCATACAGCTTGAAGTGCAGACTATGCAGGTTTGGCATGAGGATTTAATGGTGCCCGTGCCAATGAGCTGGGGATGGTCTGGGAGACTGAGCCTGAGTGTTTTACACAAGGCCAGGGTCTCACACTTCAATGGAGGTTTGTCCCTCCTCATACAGACAGTCAATGATGCAAAGGTCATTTTCATCGAATGGTGGTGAATGTGAGGCATCCATTGTAAAGCGGTTTGAGTAGTCTCTAGACCTGAAAACGTCAAATCAGAACAAGTCAATTTACCATTTCAGACGCTTCAGGAAACAGATGCCGTTTAGAATAGTTTTTTTTTTTATTTTAGAGACTTGTAACTTCCCCGCTGGAAAGGGAAAAATGAAAGCTATGAAGAAATCTGTCACCACATGATGCCTGCCCACAGGGCTTGATATTCAGACTGGAGTATTTCTGAAATAGGTGAGTTGGGGGGCTGTTTGGAAGGAAGCATGGGTTTATTTCTCAGCAGCTGGTCTCGTTCTGCATGCAGCCCTGCGACGTTAGAGGAAAAGCAGCATCTAGCATGCTGCACTTGGTAATCTGTTTGTCAGGGATGATCAGGTTTCAAACTGGATGTGCCACAATCCTCCGAAACGGTGTCTGTTCACACAGTTAGTCTATGAGCCCGCTGTCTGACAAGCTTAAGTTGTTCTGCTTTGGGCGTGCTGTGGTTGGTGCATTTTAGGTGTAGACACACCAAAGTATCATGAAGTAAACGACCATCACAGCTCTGTCAGTTATTTGTGGAGGATAGCAAGCTTAACAACTGAAAATCACAGAAGGTTGAGTCAGTTCATCTGCAGATGAACTGACTCAACCTTCTGTGATTTTCCTACCTGGATTATTGAGCATGCATAAAGACAAACCACTGCAAGGTTTTCTACATACACCTGTGGCTCCTCTGTCTGAGGACGTTGTGGCCTCATATTTTCACCAACCTTCCAGTGCAAAGGGTTTCTTCTGCCCTTTATACTGCATTCTTTGTCTCTCTGTACAAGCCTTTCTCCTAATTACCATTTGAGCAGCGTTACGATCAAACAGAATGGCAGATTACTGTGATAAACCCCAAGGTTCTACATTTGACTTCAGTTTTAAGATGCACAACAGTGGAAAAGCCAGGACAGAAGGGCAGAATCTGACCTTTGGATAATTCAGCAGGATTGGTGGGTGAATGTCCTTGACATTACCTTTTCAGTCAGTTGGTCCAGACATCAACATGGATTTCAGCATTAAAAAGACTTCCTCTTGGTTTCAGACCAGATATATCTCACCACCTTGCATCTTCACAGTGACTAACCTTGATGTGGGGGGGGGGGAACCCAGCCATTCCTTTTTAAAGTTAGCACACAAAATAGAAAAGACCAACGTGAAGAGAAAACATCGTCATTTCTCCCTGCCAGCAAATCCTGAAGTGATGACTAACTCTAACAACCTCAGCCATGTTTTGGTTCACATATATGGACAGGCCAATTTGCCGTTCCCTCTCTCGATTTCTATCTTCCACTTATGTAAACTGGTGAAGTGACGTTTTGAATTTGAATGATAAAAGTAAACCATTTTTACTTCAAGGCAAGTCTCGTTCTCTGTCCAATTGTATGACATTTTCACAGTCTTGGTGTGACGGAGGGGTACCGCCATAGGCAGAAGACACACTATCCAAGCGGACTTTTATAGCTCACACCACTTAAGATGGACATAGCACATGGATTGACCCACAACTGTTCATTATAGAGGAGAGAGGTCACAATGGCCCCCACCCTGGCCAAGCACGCAACATAGCTAAATCTGTTCTTCAGCAAATCATTCATTATCCACCAAGAGTGCTGCAAACATGTACTGAGCTCATACACGATACATGGAGATTATTGAACATCCTCCTTATGGTAGTAGGTCGATTTTTACCATGTAGCGTTAAAACATATGGTTTATTTTTTACAAAGCATGAAAACAGCTTCCTATTCTGCTATGCTAGGAGCACATAAGGTATAATTGGGATTTGATTGGGTGATAAGAGGAAGAACCTCATGAATCCTGTGGTGTTCATTTCTTGGGAAAGACCACATCTTATCCTCCCCGAGGCTCCGAGATCAACTACAAGGATCACTTTTTATTTTGATTTGGTCAAACCGTTATGTATTGCGTTTAGCCCCAGATGAGAACCCAGATGAACGGATGTGCCAGATGAATGCTGCAAGGATCACTGTTCATCCGGACAGATACTGAAAAGCCTTTATAGAGATCGAGGTAGTGGGCCTCCTCTGACACTTCCCCAAAGTATGTGTACCTAGTAATGTACATACCTTTAATCGGTAACGGGTTTCATTTCAGGTTGTCCTGTCAGCACTTAAAAGGATTATAGATGCTCCTGAAAATAGTTGGTATTAAAATAAAAGAGCAAATGACGCACCTTTGGATATGGATGCTGTTAGCGGCTGTTAGTCGCTATTTCCAGGAAAACGGTAGACTTTGGGAGACGAGGCTCATCTGTTTCTGATCGTGGAGTTCTAGCTTTTATTTCCCAGAGGTGTTACTTAACATTTTGAATGAAACTCTCAAAACCTATCCATACAGAGGGCAAGACCCCAGAGTCTCTTATGAAAGTGTGGTTGCCAACGCACATTTGAAATAGAACATGAAGAATAAGCCCAAGAACTCTTTCGTGGTTTGATAGTAATAATCAAAGTGTTTAAGTTGGTTTTTCTGTATAAAAATAAAAATAAATAAAATAAAAAAGAACACATTAAGCATCCTACATTACATTACAGCAAAACTCACATAACAAACTTCAATTCAACAAAATCAAAATCAAACCGACACACCAGACAGACACAACATCTACAATCAGGGGGGAGGGGCGGAGGAGTCACAAGCCCCCGTCTTCCTCGGATAGGTTCGACTTATAACTCAAATTTATGTTGAAACGAGGGAACTCGTGCTCAAAATAAAAAAGTAAAAGGCTGCCAAACCTTGTGATATTTCATAGTAGAAAATAGAAGTCAATCTAAGGTGCTCCAATTTGAGATGTGCCCTCACCTCCTCTACCCAGCGTTTGTCAGATACCAGAGCTGCTTTTATCCAATTATTTAAGATCAGTCTCCTCGCCAGCAATGATGAGAAAGCCTTTACCTTCCTTTGATTCACTGTCAACACTGTTTTACTTGGTACTACCCCAAAGATGGCCGTCAGAGGACTGGGCTCTATATCTATATTGCAAATGTATGAAAAAGTCTTGAAATTTTCCACCCTGAAACCCTCCAGTTTAGGGCAAAATCAGAACATGTGACCCACGTTAGCTGGTACCTGATTGTACCTCGGGCAGGCTGGGTCAGCCCCTTGATAAATCCTTGCCAATTTGTCTCTAGATAAATGCAATCAATGGAGCACCTTAAATTGCCTTTCGTGGTTTGATGAGGACAAATGAATATGTTCCTTTTCTAATGAGGCCTTTAGCACCAGCAGCAGTGTGCTCACATGGACGACACTCAGCACAGACTTCCCTCCCTTCCTCTTTACCTTAGCTTTAAGATTTGCCTTGGGGGTGAAATACACCTGGAAGAGAGATGAGACCTTTATCATCCTTCACACCATGTGGTTTGAGACAGGCCCACCAAGATGTTATTGAAATCCCTCGTGGTCAGTGTGTCCAGGAATTCTATTTGAGGAGGGGCTTATATGGCTTACATTTGCTCTGATGTTGATGTTTGCACTGGAGTTGACTGTTTTTGCAGTAGAAATGCAAACACCTGTTTTACGGCTTGACATTATTTAGTTATTTAGTTATTCATCTATCTATTTTACTTTGTTTATTGGATTTTCAACAGTCTGTGTTTACAAACCAATAGACAACATCCACATCAAAGACAACAATACAGCAAAAGACTACAAGACAAAGACGTAAAAAATGAATTATAATAATAATAATAATGACGCCAATGTACATTTAAGAAATGGATCTTGATGTACGATCCTCTCAATGGGAGCATAGGTCAACTTGAAAATGCAGACATGTGGGGTTAAGTTATGAGATCTAAAGAAAAGAATGGCAAACGCAAACGAGTTACTTATACAAGCCAGAGAATTGGTCACAGAAGTTATAAAGTGATTTAGATGGCAGTGACTCAGTGGGGCCATGGTAGCTCAGTGGAAGAGCGTGCATTTCAGGAAATGACAAGTCAGGCGTTAAGGGTTCAATTCCATCACAGGGCGCCAGGGCCGTGATTCCCCCACACTCCCTCTAGGTCCATATCCACCCCCACAATGTTGGCACTAATCATGACATGTAAAGTGGCTTAGTGCTATGTTTTATTCCTAAGATAAACAGTGTGGGCAGAGTTTGTGAAGATTCACTGCTAAATTAACTGTGGATAAAGTATCGGCATCTTAGAGTCTGCAGCTCATTGTCCTGGAAATCTAGTGGATGGCTATGGATCACTTTCTATCTATACATTTGTTCAAGTGTTCGTCACATGTAATATTTAAGGATTTTGATGAAACTCAGGTGAATGATTCATCCTGACACCATGCTGCAACATATAGAAAATAATGATTGTCCTAACATAGCTTCCCTCGCAGGCTAATATGCTCCTCAACTTTAAACGGGTAAAACATCACCAGAGCAGCTGGAGTCTTGAAATTTGGCACATTCATGCCTTTCCTCATATCTGATCTTTTGTAAGCAAAGATCAACTGTTGTGTTCTTGCCCTGTTATCGTTTCCATCATCGATCTCAACCACATTCTGGCATGCTTCTATGAAGTCATGCAATGGTGTCATTTGTATTGGCAAGTTATTGATTACGTATGTCTTTCCAAGCCACTCAGAGTGGTTAAAACCTACCGAATAAATCACTGTCCATCCCCATAATCAGCTTGTCTTGGTATACACTATTACAGAGATGTGAAATGCTCAGGAGGTGGTAGACGTCAGAAGAGAGTAGGCTGTTATATTTAAGAGGCCAGCCCCACTGCCAGGACGTCCGACAATTTGCCAGGTCCCATAATCCATTTTGGATCATTTTACTGTTGTGTGTTTTCTCATTTTTATGCCAACACGCCAGTTAGATCCATTATTCTTTTTAAAAGGCCGGAACAAAATCGAGAATTAAGAAATTAATTTATTGGGGCCACTGTAGTTCAGCAGTGGAATGCGTGCCTCGGAGTTGGGCGTTAAGGTTTTGAGCCCTGCGTGGGGGCTCAGGAAAAGGGCATCCAGCATTAATCTCCCATGCTTAGTAAATGTGAGGCAGTCATTGTAAAGCACTCTTGAGTTGTCGCTAGACTAGAAAAGTGCTGTATAAAATATCCATCAACCACTTGGCACTGAAAAGGGCATATTTGAAAACACAAAGAGAGATGACATCATCATATTCATCTTCTTCTTTCAGCCTGTTCCCTGTTTTCCATGGGTCACCAAAGCAGATGTTCTAGTTTCAAAGTGGTACCATGTGAGGAGTGGGTTTCCACTATTTAGCACTGAAAATGGCCTTTTTCAAACACAACCAGCGTTGACAGGTTCAAATTAATGAGATCCATATTCAACCTGTCAGAAAAAACAGCAACTTGATATCAAAACACCCCTTGACAGTAAAACTCGTACAGAAACTCCGTATTGTGGAAAACCCACCTCCAGTTAAACTGATTCACCTCTTTATTGTATATCCATACCGGGATTATTGAGCATGCATCAAGACCACCTACATACGTTACTGGTCCTGGGGGTGGGTTTTTAGATCAAGCGTAGCTGTAAATTTACAGTGGAAAATATTTCCTGTCATTCAAAATATCAATCTAAATCTGCTGTGTGATTGCACTGCCGTTCAGAACGATTCAACACAGAGATATGTATCATTCCTCCTACTCGGAGGAATGATAGCTGTGGTACCCGATGTTTGGCTCACTAGCAGTTCTTTGTCCGAATAGACATTTAATAGATGAACAGCTTTGGCTACTTGCATGCACAGCCTACATCATAACATCTTCAAATGGCCTGGCATGAGGTTTTTCATGGTGTATCAGCCCATACATAGTTCACCCCTTCCTTAGTGCCTTCCTCTGTATCTCCTTAGAACACATTTCATTGTGTGTACAGTGGCAACTAAATAAAGCCTCTTTTTCAACCTGTTTACACAGACCTGAGAGGTGATGCATATCTGGTTAAAATCAACTTCTCTGATATAATTACCTCAATATGCATCTATTAGCGTTCAGTATGACACATATGAACCCGTCCTCACCATCAGCAGCATCATCCACATGATGGATGTTCTCTATGGGCCTTGGCATGATTGAAGAGGCTGATCCTTGAGCCGCAGATCTCCTTGCAGAGTGGGGATGAGTGTGGCTCAGCTGTTGGTATGTGGGTTCCCTTTCTCGTAGAAAGTCTCTATTTTTCACTGCTGTTTGTCATTTGGAGCTTGACTGGAATGAGGTTGTTTTGTGGAGAGTATATCCCGGTTCTTCTGTGCTGTCCTACTTATAGGGGCTGTTATTTGGACTCATTTTCTTCAGACTTCCAGAAGCTCCACTGCTTTTGGTTTGGAGCTTGTTTTGGGAGACAGGAGTCTGGCATTCAGAGACAGGTTTTCAAGGAGGATAGTGGCATTAGAGTCAATGTTGTCCTCCTAAAGCATGCTGATGTATAGGTCTGTCTAATTATGTGAAGTGATGTGCAGGATCCTCAGAGTGTAGCAGCTCTAAAGGCTTGGAGATGTCTCAGTTAGGCTTTTCACACACAGAGGAGAGGGGAGAGGAATAGTTTTAATGAGGAGAAATTTCCTACAAAGCAAGTAAGCCATCCTTTGGGGATGACGACCTTTGTAGTGGCCCATCTGGTCAACAAGAAATCAGCGTTTGAGTGCTGAGCCGCTGAACTTTTATGGGTGATAAATCATATGTGTTCCACAGGAAAGGTCCCCCCACAGTATGTCCTGACCCCAGTACAGTATTATCAAGTCATGGCAACATCATCAAAAACTGTACCCCCTCAAATCTCCTCTGTCATCTGGTAAATGCCCTCTGGTAGTGCAGGTAGAGTGGTGAGTTCCGGCCTTACAACACCTGACACGGGGAGAGTGATGGTGGTTTTATGCATGCTGCTGAAGGTGGTGGGGAGGCTTTAGGTTGTGCAGATCTGACGACATGAGGAGATTCCACTAAATATGGTAATCCAGGGAACAGTTTTATGAGGCAGCTTATGTTCAGGGTGTACTCTCCCACCCCATACTGGAGTTATCGCATCAGATCCTATAAATGGCTGACCAGTCCTCGGCCAACCTGAAGACCTCACCATGTCTTGGACCAAGACACCCTGAAAGGTGCTGCAGCTCTGGAGGAACGTAATGAGTGAGGAGGCTCGTGCTGTTTCCCCGGGATCCACCCACAACTATATATGCACCCTGCCACTTGTAAATGTCACTAATTGGTACATGTTAGCTTGGGAGTCTAATCTAAGTCTGCTGCAGCACAGAGCACCTCTTGTGTTTACCATTGAGAGGCTGATGCAGGGACACCTACCACCACAGAGTACTTGACATACCACATCTATGGGTCTCAATCTGAACAGACACACTTCATCAGAAACCTCCATAAGATCATAAATCAATGACTGATCTTGTGCACACACAAACCACCCGATGCCATTGAGAGCTGGCATGCTCGTAGATTTTCTACTTTACATATTGAGTTTCCATGTGACCAGAGGAGTAACCCCTCCCCCCTCCCTAATTTTTGCTTAAGCTGATAGAACAGCTTCATGTGATGATGACTGGCTGTCCAGAGGATGTAAAACAAACCCTTAGATACATAAAACACATGATTCCCAATTCTGTAAGCGGTTTACAGTGTGTGTGACTTTGAATAATCCTATGTAGTCATCGTTAATCTTTCCACCCCAAGACAACATGTCCAGTGTTCCTTTGTTCTGGTGGGGGAGGGAGGTAGACACAGAGGCAGATCTACACCATCAAGTCCAAATAGGTTTTCTCCTGTATCCTCACACCCCTAACTTTGAAATAAGTGGCAGATGGCGGAGGTCTGTTCAGGAGGTGGGGGTCCAGGGGAAGGGTCGTTTTTGTCACATACCGTGCTTTAGCACTCAGTCAAGACTACACAGACCCCGCCCTGCCGTTTCTGCTATGGAGTTGTGTTGTTTTGTCAGACAACTTTAGCGGCCCCTGAAAGCTCCCCAGTCATGGACAGAGGAAAGTCACACGCAGGTGTGCCCGTGTCTGAGTCTGCCTGTGCTTTCGTTCCCATGTGTGCGTAAAGCCCATGTGTGTGGAGGAGAAACAGAGAGTGCCTCAGAAAACTACTACTGAGAATTCTGCCACTTTATCTCCACTCCTGGTCAGCTGAGCTCAATGTGCATATCCTGTGACCACGCTAATAATTTTCCACCTCCCACATTAGTGTTGGTTTTGTGGATATGCCACTGGTGCCAGCAGACTGGCCTCACAGCCCACACACACACACACACACACACACACACACACACAGCAGCTCTTGGTCTCTCTCTCTTTCTCCTCTCCCCAATGCTGGGCCGAGCTCCAGCATCACCGCACAATGCACTGCCAGATGCTCAACACCACACACATGCAGGGAGATAGATGGTGGCTAACAGCGTTTGCTGAATGCAATTTATCATGGAGACACTTTTCTCAGACAATTCTTACATTCGGGCCTTCATACTGTCTATGTGGTGTAAATACAATGTAAGATGGAGACAGACAGATGTAGAAATCCAGAACTTAGTCACAGGCCCCCTAAGACAGGAGCAGAAATCATCCCCCGAGGCATTGCACTTATTGCCAGAGCACACCAGTGTGAGAGGCAGCCTCCAGCATGCGTCCCCACACTCAATGTAGTTTATTGTCTGATGGACTCATCACCTAAAGGGGCCCTGGTGACTAGCTGAATAAGTTGTCTCATAATGTGTTTGAAAGAACCTATGTGTGCAACCCCGAAGACCAGGTGCTTCCTGTTTACATCAAGTCAAGTCACGTTTTCACTGGCCAAGTACAATCATACACTAGGAATTTGACTTGGTACGTTGTTCTTGTTGTAGCTCATACATGCACATGCAACAAGCCTGCACAGTCTCACTATAAACTAGAGCAAGTACACGTAAAAGCCAAAACTCTACGAATATGAAAATGAAAATATGTGTAAAAGAGCTTCTGTAGAGATGTGAGGAAAAGTTTGCACAGACCATGTAATTAAAATTGTACAGGTTTAGATTAAGAAGTCATCAAGTAGAGATGTTTTAGGCCAGAGGGTCAAATAGAAAATGACCAGAGTTACAGGGAGCTGTCAACCCTTACATGACTGCTGTTAAACATGTTTGTCTCCCAACCAGAAGGTCCTGGGTTTGAACTCAGCCCTCTGCACAGAGCTTTGCATGTCCACCTGTGTTTACATGGCTTTCCCTTGAGCACTCCAAACTGTACAGCAGCTCTGAGACATGCATGGTTGGTGTGCTAGACTCTAAATGGACCATAGATGTAAATGGTGCATGGGTAACTGTTTGTCTGCACGCCCTGCCACGGACTGGTGACCTGCCCACACTGCTTCCCTGCCATCTGCTCAGTGCATGCTGGGATAGACTGAGGTCCCTTTTGACTCTGAATTGGATTGAGCAGGTCTCACATATTAATGACTCATAAAGGAATAACATATGATTATTGATTGATGATTATTGATTGAGATCAGAAAAACATGTTTAGTTTGTGTAAATTGCTAAAGACAGATTTTTTTCTGAACAGTGCCATATTTAAAAGGAAGAAGAAGAAGAAAGGTTACTTGCGATTGTGCCCAGTTGACCCATCCTATTGTACAGGAGCAGTGAGCAGATGCAGCACCAAAGGACCAACTCCAATTGGTTTTCCTACTGCTTTGCTCTGGGGCAAAGGTAGAAGTACTTACCCTGACATGCATTTCTTTGTGATGGTGGGAGAAACCTGAGCATCTGGAGGACACCCACACAGACATGAGGAGAACATGCTAACTCCACACAGAGAGGACCTGGGACGGGATTCCAACCCAGGACCTTCTTGTTGTGAGGCAACAGTGCTGCCCCCTGTGCCACTGGGATACCTAAAAGATCTGTGGTAGAGTGGTAGAGCGTATACTTCAGGAAGTGATGGGCCAGACATCACGGGTTCAATCCCACCGCGGGTTGTCAGGAAGGTCATCCAGCCTTTATCTGCCATGTGCCGTCTAAGTCGACATCCACCCCCACAACGTGGAGAATACATAAAAATGGACCTCCCTCATGAGAGACATGAGAGCTTGGAGCTGGGCCCTGTGTGACACTTTGATTTCTGACTCGAGGAAATTGAGAGAGAAGACGGACACACACAGAAAGACAGGGAGTCTGTACAATGATGGTTCAAAAGGTCTCAATTTTAGTGGAGTGGGTTCCTTATGCAAATCACATGAGTTGGACTCTAGAAATGAACAGTCAGACCTTCATTTTTTCTCATCACATGGGAAACTAAAGATGATGTTGAAATGGGGAAAAAATGAATTCCAGATCTTTGATGATAAACTCCAGCTCAGCAACGTTCCTTCGTCTCCTCCTTTACCCCGGAGTGGTGGGAGCCCATTTCCCACAGGACCACTCGGTCTCCTTGGGGTCCAAACCACTGGGGTCAAACGGCCCCTTCACAGTGATGCAATCGATCAAGTAATCAGCTAATTAAAGCAATCGGAACATAAATTGGCATTTTAATGATAGCAGCCATAACAGTGCCTGGTGCCAGGGGAGTGTCCCTGCTAATCAGGCACAAATGTTTCTGCGCTGCCTGGAAATCTAATTACACAGCAAGCCACAAGCAGCGCAGGCGATAAGCACTCGCCAAACAAACAGGAAGAGGCAATTCAAACTCAGGCCTTTGCTGCCACACACAGACTCTAATGAAGCACCTTCGAGTACTGCCACCCGCACATTACAGCAGTGCAGCTTGAGAACAGGAAAGCTCCAGTATGCCTCATGTGTCACGCCCAGCCTGAGGTGGGAGGTGATGAGAGAGACCGCCGTACTCGCACACAATGAGGATATCGATTCTCATGCGGAATCAGTAAAACAAGGCCACAAGGTACCAGTGCACGCTTTCGCTCTGAGCTTGAAACAACATGGAGTTGTGCTTCAATCCAATCCAAACATGCTGTTACACAACTGGGTGATGGACTGGGAGACTGCCACCAGTGAACTGAAACATCTCGGCTCCAGTTGGCTGTGCATCTGTGTGCGGTGCATTTGAACAGCTAACAGGAGAGGTCGCATCAACAAGCACATTCAGAGATGTGTGCAAAGCCTCGGTTGTCACACAGAAACCTCACCTTGAAGGAATCAGACATCAAGATGCCCAAGTCTTCCTGATCTGAACCAGAAGCTACATTTCGCGGCGGTAGTGCTGTTAAGCCTTGTTTTTAGGCCTAGCATGTGAGCCCTATGAGAGCTCAGGAGCACAGCAGACACCAGTCAGGCCTTGACCTTGGCTTTTCATAAAAGTAGGAATTAAATAGCCGTCCGTCCATCATCAACCACTTATCTGAATTCAGGTCATGGGGTCATGCTGGAGCCTATCCCAGTGCTCACTGGGTGAAAGGAGGGGAAACACCCAGGTCACCAGTCCATCTCAGGGCTTGAGCAGTCGGGGGCTCAGTTTCTTGCTCGAGGACACTTCTACATGCTGTCTGCAGGTGCTGGGGATCAAACCACCAGTCTTCCAATTGATAGCCAGCCTTTCTCTTGTGCCTTTGTCATCCCAGGAATGAGGTAGTGGGGCGGCATGGCTCAGTGGGTAGAGCGGTCGTCTGGCAATCAGAAGGTTACAGGTTCGATCCCCGGTCCTGGATACAGCATGTCGAGGTGTCCTTGAGCAAGACACTGAACCCCTAAATGCTCCCCGAGTGCCGTAAGTTGGCAGCTCACTGCTCCTATACAATAGGTTGGGTCAAATATGCAGAGAAAACCAAATTTCCCCTTGTGGGACTGATAAGGGAATCAATAATCAATCAATAATAATAGGTACTGCTTCCCAATTCAAACAAGGGTTTACTAGCCGGACCCAACCTCCCTTGAGAACAAATCTTTCCTAAGTGTGCTTCTGGCCCAGGTATGAGCATTGAGGAGGAAAATGGCACACTAGATAAAATAGCTCTCTTTATGATATGAATGGAGGATGTATTTGAGCAGCACGTTAAGGTCACTGTAACACTTCTATCACCAGACACCAACATGCACCTCATGGTTTGGATAAGGTACTGTCAGATGAAAAGCCCACGTAGTCCTCTTGAGCATCGTCTCTGACTGGGTTTGCCTCCCATCACAGTGAACCACCACAGAATAATCCCCACTCTGCGTTAGGGTGAACATCCTAACGGGATACAAGTGGCACGAGGCGTCTGGCCCCTCTATGTTGTGTATCCACATGTTCTTGACGTGTACCAGTTACAATGGTATGTGATGTCAAACATGCCAGAGGAGCCGAGGGACAGAGAGATGCAGCTGTTGGCCCATTGGGAACCATCACTTTGTCAGAGCTTAATGGATGGTGCTCATGTAGCTCACAGCCCTCTAGTCAAGGCATTTTTCATGTGTACATCAGTATCAAGCCTCCGGGCGATATGTGCATTCACAGATCAGCACAGTAAGCATTAAAGCCTCTTGAGGTATATGCATTAATGTCTATGCAGGTCCCAAACGGGACTGCAGAGTGCTGTCAGAGTCTATGTTAGTGAAATTCAGAAGAGTGCCATCAAAGAGCTCCCTGGCCACGTAGGAGCTTCAGGAGGTTGTTCCAATGCCGATGGGGAAGTGAAGCTATGATGTGGTCAATCTCCCTGGTGGTCCAGTAGTAGCATTCCAGCACCGTCACCAGTGCAGCGCGTGTTCGATTCCCAGTCAGGGAATATGACTTGGGGGGGCGTAGCTCAGCGGATGGAGCGGTTGTCTGGTGATCGGAAGGTTGCAGGTTCAAGCCCCAGTCCTGCAGAGAGCATGTCGAGCTGTCCTTGAGCCAGACACCGAGCCTTTAACTGCTCCCTGAGCACCACATGGTGGCTCCTCACGCCTCCTATACAATAGGATGGGTTAAATACAGAGGATTGTACATTTCCCTGGGTTAGGAGACTGATAAGGGAAAAGTTATTATTATTATTGTTATCATTATTATAGGCATTTAAACCTGGTAGCTACTTACCCTTTTCCCTCCCCTGAACACACACATTTTTACCAACGTGATGTATTTGAAGGGTTTTTAGCACAAACTTGAAACAGCTTGGCCTTGCTCAGTCTTCACATATCAACCATCTGGAGTCCCTTCAGGTGTGGTGATATAAAGTCCTCCTCTCATCATGATGGGATTCCGCTCACCCGAGGACAAGCATCAGCATGCTTCATATGGACACGCAGAACCTTCCAGACAAAAATACACATCTGCTGTGATTTGTCGTTCAAAGGTATTAACCCAAACTCCAACGCTGAGGTGTGTCTTCTGAGAGCAGTCCGAAATTTAAGAGGACATCCTCGTGCTTGCTGGAGCCTCTGGATGCGAGTCGTTCAATTTGGCAAAAGTTGAGGAAACCAGAGTTTGTGTGTGTTTTTGCTCAGTGTCCCAAACCCTCACTGTGTAAAACAGGAGCTGATAGTGCAGCAATAGATGAATTGGTAGTTGGAGCATTGATGGAGCTGAGAACGCCCGATGTGGTAAAAGACATCACGATGGGCTGCCTCCGTGGATCTCTTCCACAGATCTCAGAGGGTGGCTCGATGGTAAACATCATTAACCTGCAAGCCTTCACTGATCCATCACTGCCAGGCCACAGTGTTAATGGCTTGTCAGCCAGCTTTCGTGTTAGCATAACCCTGGCAATCAGTCACGTTCTGCCACCTGACGCCATTTCCTTCATCAAAGTGATCTGCTCTAAACAAAGGCAGAATGGGAAATCCTCTAAAAGGTCCTGGGTATTGATGTATGGAGGGCTTAATGGTGAAACTGGCGTTTGAGGAGGGGGTGTTTCAGGCTTAGCATAGTGGGCTGCAGCATGGGAAAAGTAGGCTGTTCATGATCTTTTGACCACAAAATGGAGAATTGTGATGAAATGTAGTTTTACCTCAAGAACGATACATCCATCCATCCATCCATCCATCCATAGCCACTTATCTGAAGCCGGGTCATAGTCGAGCTGGAGCCGGTCCCATTGGGCAAAAGGCAGGGAAACATCCTGGACAGGATCCATTCCATCGCAGCACTTCAGCAGTTAGAGGCTCAGTCTCTTGCTCATGGACACTTCAACAGGCTTTCTACAGGGGGGCAGGGGATCGAATGATCAATCTCCTGACTACCAGACAACCACCCTGCCTCCTGAGCTACACTGTGACACATTTTACAGGAAAATTAGATGCTGCCTTCACAGACAATGGGTCGTCAGGTAGACAGATAGAGATATAGACACAGGCTGCTGTCTGAAGCCCATCAGGAGCGAATCTTGTGTGGATTTAGGTCGTATAAGTTCAGCTCTTTGAAACTCTCTGATGCCGTGTGTTTATTGTGTTTCAGCAATTTCGATCGATTTGATTCTGATACAGGCAAATGCAGATGAAAGCAGCCTCTGATCTCCTCCCGAAGCCTCTCCGTTAATGAGTGAGAGACTTTAATGCAATTCTAGACTCAGACTATTGCATCATAAAAAAGGGAATATATTCAAAGGCGTGTTTGATCAGACTCCCAAAACACAGATTCACAGCTTTTTGAATAAAATATGGAGTTTCAAACTTGCATAAGAATACCCCTCCAGAGTGTCTGCATGGGAATGGTGGAGAGCTGTTATTGGTGTGGTGTGAAGGTGGAGCTGCTGCTTGTGGTCCGGGATGATTTAAACCTCTAAAGACCCCTCTAAAGACCCCTCTAAAGACACCTCTAACTCTGAGTACTTAAACACCTAAAACTCAGTCTAAAACCTGAATGGATCAATACGTTTTAAACCATTCTGTGCAAAAATGTCTGCTGGCTAATCAAGCCAAAATCCATTGGCAGCCACAGAGAATAGATGATGTTAAAAAGAAATGGAAAGTGCCGTCAAGTCCCTTATTTTATAGCAGTGTATTAAAGTCATACAGTAAAAGCCTCAACCTCATCTGCTAATCTGTCCGTTTCGATTTCTCATGCTTTTAGCAAGTCAACACGAAGCAGGCCATGGTAGCTCAGTGTGCACTTCAGGGACTGACGATCCAGGTGTTGCAGGTTCAAACCCACCTCAGGGCATCATGAAGGGCACGTGGCCTTAATCCTCCACATGCTATCTAAGTCTGTGTTCACCCCCACAACATGGGGACTAATTGTGAAAAGTAAGAATCGACCTCTCACTACAATCGCAGGCTGCCGTGGGCTGGACGTGGCTGACTGGAGCAGCAAAGTCCAACCAAACGTAGAAATGCCTGACAAGGTGGACATGGGTGGAATATTACAGAGGCACTGAGGACTGAGACATGACCATTTGTACTATAAATAGAAAGCTTGATGAGGAGTTCATTAAGTTTAGTTTTGATTCCAAAACTTTGACTCATTTGGATTTAGGTGGATTTAGTTGAATAATGGAGAAAGAGAAGTGTTAACACTTCACTTTCCCTTCTGCCCTAAAATCAACCTGATGAGACCCCAACCAGAGCATTACAAGGAGAGGCAACAGGTTTGGTTTTATGGAGAGCAACCCAAAATGGGAGTCTGGACCACTGTCTGTCATCCCCCTGTCAGATAGTTACCTGATAACAGTGTCTGAAGACACGGTTGGATCAAAACACAGTTGGATGAAGGGTCGGTGGAAGTCGGTGGAAGAGCGATTTGAAAGATAGCTTTGATCAGAATTATCCATTTGAATTTTGATGTAAGGAGTAGCATGGCTCAGGGGGTAGAGTGGTTGTCTGGTGATCAGAAGGTTGCAGGTTCGATCCCTGCACCTGCAGAGAAGCGTGTCAAGGTGTCTTTGAGCAAGACACTGTTGCCCTAACTGCTCTGCCCTGTGATAGGCTGGTGACCTATACAGGGTGTTCCCTGCCTTTCACCCAATGAGAACAGAGATAGGCTCCAGTTCCCCCACGACCCGACCTTGGATAAGTGGTTGACAGTGGATGGATGGATGGATGGATGGATGGATGGATGGATGGATGGATGCACACCTGAATGTACTGGATGACCCAGGCAGCACAAAAAGACGGCCAAGAATGGATAGAACTCTGAGATGAATTAAAAGAACAAGACTGCAGATTTACACATCTTTTTTTAAAACACAGTGTTACATCAGGCCACGGATAATTGGTTACATTAGAGGAAAAAGACATTTTCACTTCAGAGCAAACCCTCGAATCAACATAGTAACTGTTAGTCAAGGCAGCTATGATGGAGTCTCTCTCTCTCTCTCTCTGTCTCTCTCTCTGTCTCTCTCTCTGTCTCTCTCTCTGTCTCTCTCTCTGTCTCTCTGTCTCTCTCTGTCTTTCTGTGTCTCTCTCTCTCTCTCTCTCTGTCTCTATGTCTCTCTCTCTCTGTCCCTGTCTCTCTCTCTGTCTCTCTCTCTCTGTCTCTGTCCTGTCTCTCTCTCTCTCTCTCTCTCTGTCTCTCTCTCTCTCTCTCTGTCTCTCTCTCTCT
The DNA here is from genome assembly GCA_900302585.1 of Regalecus glesne. Classification (NCBI taxonomy): domain Eukaryota; kingdom Metazoa; phylum Chordata; class Actinopteri; order Lampriformes; family Regalecidae; genus Regalecus; species Regalecus glesne. The sequence goes on along the minus strand of OMLC01097020.1, from coordinate 169 downwards.
GTCTCTCTCTCTGTCTCTCTCTCTCTCTGTCTCTCTCTCTCTGTCTCTCTGTCTCTCTCTGTCTCTCTCTGTCTCTCTCTCTCTCTCTCTCTGTCTCTCTCTCTCTGTCTCTCTCTCTCTCTCTCTCTGTCTCTCTCTCTCTCTCTCTGTCTCTCTCTCTGTCTCTCTC
>OMLC01097019.1:0-19829 GCA_900302585.1 Regalecus glesne | reverse complement strand
ATATATATGCACTACTTTGAATAAAGTAATTGTACAGTTACAAAGGTACTCACACTGTACATAACCATAGAAAATTCTTCAGACTCTCTTGTAAATCACCTTGGATAAAAGTGTCTGCTGAATGAGAAAATATAAATTTGACTGAATCATGAGGCAATACCTTGAATGCCTTCTGTCCCTCTTTTTCCCAATGGGGTTTAATCCAAGGCTGGCTTCGCTGCACAAGGGGCAGAGTCTGGAACACAGTTTCCTGATATCAACTTGCAGGAGAAAGTGAGTTTTCTTAGCATGTCAATGTTCTTGACATTTTCACAGATGATTTGAAGTTAGGGAAATGTTATCATTTCAATGATCATGTTATCATCAATGTTAATTTTTAAGTGTTTAGATATTTTAACATTTAACATTTTATTTATAACATTCAAGTTATAAGTGAATGCCCTACTTGTAATTGTATTTGCTTACTTTAGACACCATGTCCTCAGACCATTAAAAGTGATGGAGTCATTTCTAATTTCACATCGAATAAACTGCTAAAATATCAAGAACTGTACAAGGTGTCTCAAAAGATCTGAAAGGTTTTATTAGTTGACATGTGTTCATGTGATAGGTTTTTGTCAGTGAAGTAGTAGGTATAAAGGGGTCTCTCATTGCTTCCTTCTGTAAAATGTAGGACTGGACAGACTACGATGAGAAAGTGAAGGAGTCAGTGGGCATATATGAGGTCACACACAAATTCATCAAGTGTTGATGTCCACCCAACAGCCCCAAGTGTTGGGTTGAAGAATACTGCAGCCAAATGTCCCAGGGCGTGTAGCCTGACAATGGATACACGTCAAGTGTTTAGGCAAAGTTGTTTATGATGAGCATGAAGTGGTATGGCTAATCAAGTTGGGATGTACAAATATCTTGGATTGAACACATCAGATGGACTGGACAATTTCAACTCCTTAATAAAATGTAACATTGAGTGAATGTAACTGATTTGAGGATGTTCTATACAGTGTTCAATGGCTCAACAATAAACTGGACTGGACTGATCACTCGAAAGCTTTGTATAAGAAGGGCCAGAGCAGACTGTATCTACTGAAGAGACTGAGGTCTTTTGGAGGTCAAGGGGCACTCCTCAAGACATTCTACAACACGGTAGTGTTACCAGCCATCTTCTACGGAGTGGTCTGCTGGGGCAGCAGCATCTCAGCTGTGGATAGGAAGAGACTTGATAAACTGGTTAAGAGAGCTAGCTCTGTCCTGGGATGTCCCCTCAACACTGTGGAGGTAGTGGGATAAGGAGGATGATGGCAAAGCTGTCATTCATGATGGACAATAGTTCTCACCCCATGCAGGACTACATTGCTAGACGAGAGAGCTCCATCAGTGACGGGTTACTCCATCCAAGGGTTTTGAAGGAGCGTTTCCACAGGTCCTTCCCACAGCTGTCAGACTATAATCAGAACTGTTCCCCCAGTAGAACAAACCCACCACACGAAACACAACATCAATATACCAGATAATGAAAATTAGTGTCATTTCCTGTCCATACTGTATATATTGTTCATATTTCTCCCCTTGTTAAATTGTCTGCCTCTCCAAAGTATGCTTTCCACTTTGCTGCTGTAACACTGTAATTTCCCCCTGTGGGACTAATAAATGAATATCTGATCTTATTTTATTAATGGAAAAAAAGTTTAAAAAAAGTTTTTCCATTCATCCATCCACAGAATCATCAAAGGATTTATCTGAGATGATGACCAGTCTGCATATAGAAGGGAGGTTGAACAAGCTGGCCCTCTGGTGCAGCCACAATAATGTCAAACTGAACATGGTCAAAACGGTGATGATTACTGCCCCCTCCCCACCATACTCAACAGAATCATGTCTGTGGTGAAAACCTACATATATATGGGTTCTACAATCTCCCAGGACCTACGGTGAACATCCAACATAGTAGTACTTTCTCCATCAGCTCAGGAAGTTCAACCATTCTCAGGAACTGCTGGTTCAGTTCGACACTGCAATAATCCAGTCTGTCCTCTGTAAATCCATCACTGTCTGGTCAGGATAGGGACAGACTTCAATGGGCACTTAAGTCTGAAGAGAAAATTATTGGTGCCAACCTGCCCTCCATTCAATACTTGCACATCTCCAGTCAGGAGAGGGGCAGGCAATATCACAGCAGACCCATCACAGCCTGATCCAAATCCCTTCTGGTGGTACTGTATGCACCAAAACGGCCAAATGTAAAAACAGTGTCTTTCCACAGGCTGTTATTCAAATGAACACTTGAAATTGTCAAATTCCTACCATCTTGTATGTATTGTGCAGTGTTTGTATACTGGTATGCTCTGTCATGGTCATCCACCTCAGGCATATTTGTAAGTAACTCACCAACATTTATTTCAACATCTCTGTCATATTCTCTGCACCAATGTGTATATCATCCCATTTTATCTGTATATATTCTCTCTATATATATAATCAGAAGATTGTTTTTATTCCATAAGAAGTCCCTGTGAGAGCCATGATCCGGGGTCAAATTCCATATATGTGAACACCAAACAAAGTTTGTCCTGTCCCACTTTCCGTAGTTAAATACATTGAAATGAAAGGAAACATGTATGACAGAGCAAACAGTGACGAGTTTATATTTACAGATCACATAAATTAAAGTCTAGCACAAGATAGGTGAACATTAATTAATTATTAACGAACCTCCCCTAAGTGTTCATGTGGAGTCCCGGTGAACCTTTCACATAGAGCTTTACTGTGGGATAACTGGGTGAGCAAAGGTGAGCTGGTTGGGTTTAAAGTACCCGCTGTCACCACTGTCCCTGCTTCTGGAGAAACAGCTGGAAAAGACCGACTATGCCTGCTCAGATGAAGAACAGAGTATTTGTCATCGGCGTGGGAATGACAAAGGTACATTTAGAAGTATAAATTTAGTATCTCAGCTGATATGTTTTGCTACAAGGTCCTTCCTCTCGCTAGCAAAGTTAGCCAACTTGAGCTATTCGTCCGTCGCCTTGCGCAACGGTTCCCACCCCCTAAACTTTGGATTATGGCATTTTTAAAACTATTTTATTTTTAAAATCTTTGTTCTCAATAGTAATTGTAGATTATTTGGTAAAATAAGACTTGTTTTGTACTCTGAGAGCCACCATACCTTTAAATACCTGTGTGGCTAGACTAGGTTGTTTTACAGCAGATATACATGGGCAGCCAGGCTGTGACATTCACATACTCGGTTCTGTGTCTACTCGGTGTCAAGAGTATAATAAAACTAGTTGAAAGTTACCCGTCGGTGTGATCTCTGACTCATACACACACGGACAGTGTTTTACAGTAATGTTTTCTGTGATTGAATTCAATTCAATTGAAACAGTTTAAAAAAAATTACAAGTTGTTTGCACAGCTCGTATCACCGAATAGTTCGAGGTCTTACATTAAAAGCTGTCTTGGTTTGTAAAGCAGCACACAAAAATCTTGATTTTTACCCTGAAAGTTAAATAGTTTTTTCTGTAATCCTTTTTTCTTACTTGCTTTGGCTCTAGTAATACCATTATAGTAAGAGTTTTTACTTGGTGGATACTTTATGGCTTTCTGGACTGTGTTAAGGTTCGTCATAATTTGACACTGATAAACACACTTGATGTACATAGAGGGTACATAGAGACATTTCTGTTGTTCTATCTGTCTGGTTGATGCTGAAAAGACTTTACAAAAATCAAAATATCATCTTTTTATAGCACTTATGAATTACTTTACAGCAGAACAATGAGGCCACTATAAGAAATAAAGCCAAATCGTCCTTTTTAAAATGTCACACGGATATATTGCTCATGAGAGGAGATGGGTGAGTTAAATCCGTGTTTGCTCTTTCGCATCTAAAATGATCCCAAACAATTGGCGTTCCCAAAGGTCTAGGCCTTCATACGCAGAGCTATTTTCCTAGTAGCTCCAGGCTATCGTTCTAGTTTAGAAGACTGAGTGAACTTTATGTCTTGCATGAAAATAGGAGACCGCAAAGAATGTAAATATACTTTTCTAGTTACTTAAAAAAGAACATTAATATTCATATTTCTCTTCCCTTTTTCTAATATTTACTTTGCTTGCAGTTTGAGAAGCCAGGGGCACGTGAGGACTTTGACTATCCTGACATGGCCAAAGAAGCAGGTGGATTATGGTTTTAGTCACATACGTATCGTCAAAGGCTATCAACATTATGTGGGCATCTTTTATTCATTTTTATTCGAGCAGACTTGCATGTGAAATACCTTGTGTTGTCTTCCTGCACCCAATTATGCCTCTTTTCATATTCAGGTCAAAAGGCCTTAGCAGATGCAGGAGTCCCATACTCTGCTATTGAGCAAGCCTGTGTTGGTTATGTATATGGTAAGGGCTTTTGGTTGACTGCAAAACATTTTTAGTTTTGATTCTAATACACTAATTGTTTTTTAAATAAGCTCCAACATGCCACATATTGTCCATTAAAGTTCTGACTGCTATGATACGGATATTTCCTTTGCAATAGTACCACTTTTTTCTTCTAGTTCTTGCCATGTTCTACCCAAATGTATTTATAGATCTTTTTATATCAGCACAGCATGGAACAAATAAGATTGGAGTGCTTCACACTTGAAACTCTTTGTAACTTTTGGGGAACTGACATTCCATTGTTTACACTCACACTCTGTAGCAATTGGTGAGGTGTATGTAGTGTGCAAACAGGCAGGCTTATATGTGGTTTATAAAGTATTTTCATTTCTCTCACAGTCCCTCCATGTCTAGCTACAGAGTTTTAGAAAAATGACCAATCTTCTCACTTAGGGGTATAACAATACATCAATGTGTGTCGAATGTGTCTGTATATTTTCAATGATCAATAATTAAATGTCATCAATCTGAAGTGTAAATGTTGATCCATATCATCATCTTTGAGCTACACCTAGGATGCGAAAATGGTAAAACTCAATATCTCCGAAACAGTGATTACATGCTCCTGAATTAAATCTAAATTGTATGGTAGCCCACTTTTTGATATCATTAACTATCATATCGTTGCCCAAAGAATCTATATTATATTGTGAAATTTGTGACTTAAACCCCTATCACTCTTGGTCATTATTTTAGGAGACTCCACCTGTGGCCAGAGGGCCATCTATCACAGCTTGGGCTTGTCTGGGATCCCCATTGTGAACGTTAACAACAACTGTTCCACAGGTTCTACCGCTCTCTTCATGGCTCGCCAGCTAATCCAGGGAGGTAGGATGGTTTTGGATTGTTGTACTGTGGAAGTACAGACTTAGCATTCGATTCTGAATGAATAGAATCAGAAAGAAATCAGCCATTTGTTTTAACTTTGTTCTGTCACCAATCATAGTTGATAAAGAGTATAATCAAAATCCATGTTGCCTCTGGAAGGACAGTGGTATACTATTAATCTCAGATTTTTTTAGTGTCTGAGAGCAGTCTGGAAGCTTTTTGACGATTTCGGGAGAACAAAAATATTTTTTGGGTTTCTGTGATTATCAGTAGAGCTGACCTTCAAAAGCCGAGATAGTAAGAAGTTGAAATGATTTCTATAATATACAGCTGGATTTTGAAAAGTATGTTGGCTGGGACATACCAGCCAATTGTTTTCAACTCAGAGACATGTTTTTTTTCTACAAATATTCAATTATAGTTACAAGAAACTACACATGTATAATAGCTCAAGTTATCAATACGCAGTTCATAAAAATACCCCCCTTTCTAATTTTCTATTTTTCCATATTTTTCATTCATAATTGTTTCAGATCTTCATACAAAATGAAATATAAGGGAAGCAATGTAGAATAATACTTTAGCATATAAAACATTTGACTGGATACGTGTTTTTTAGTGCTTGTTAATGATTTCCAATAGGTAAAATTTGACCCGTGAACACTAAGGGTGGAAACCCATTTTGAACACAATAAGAAGTCTTTGATAATATGGATATTTTATTACAAAGGCTTTTTACAGTTTTTCTTTTGGGATATTTACTAAGATTACACTTATTCTACATTTTTTTTAATTAATTGACCTTGATTTTAAGTTTTATTCTATGTGGTAAGAATCTTGGACCAGCAAAGATAATTACTTCTCTGAAGTATGCACTCATGCAGACTTTCTAAATCCCTGCTTATTAATTGTCCAACTTTAACTGTATACCTGCATTACAATTGTTATTATTATTAACTCTATAGTTTTGTGTCACGTTTTGTTGGGGCAACCCAATATGTCAGTTTCCTTGTATATAAAAAGTAGTTTTACAATCAAATTGGGTTTATGACGTGTTGTTGTAGGTCTGGCTGAGTGTGTGCTCGCCCTTGGGTTTGAGAAGATGGAGAGAGGGTCCTTATCCTCCAAGGTAGAGAGAAGATCATTATATTTCTGTGTCTTAATATTAGTATTATTTCATTTACATTTATGAGGTGTGCAGTGGTATTTTTAGTTGAAGGATGGTTTGCTGATTACCACCATTTTGAATGTTTTGTTTCCTCTGTTTGCTAGTATATGGACAGGACCAATCCCATGGACAAGCACATGGAGGTGATGATAAACCGGTATGGGATTGCAGCAGCTCCAGCAGCACCACAGATGTTTGGGAATGCTGGCAGGGAGCACATGGAAAAATACGGTAAATGCTATTTAAAGTGTGCCCTAGTTGGGAGTATTCGATAGAAGACTTCAACATATGAAGTCAGAAATGGTCATTGTGGTTGTGACTTGCCTTGAGTTCAAGTGATAATTGGAGTGTTAGGGATTATTTTCCAAGGTCTTCTTTTTTTAATCTTAGCATAAAAGGTTTGCGTGAAAGTCCTTATGTTTTTTTTCAGGCACTAAACCAGAGCACTTTGCCAAAATTGCATGGAAGAATCACAAGCATTCCACCAACAACCCGTAAGACATAGTTAGCACTTCATCATATTATTAAGTAATTAACTATTATAGGATTAACTGTTATTATAGCTGTAATGATAAATGGTACTGTAGGTAGATGTTCTTGAATTGGGCTAATGTGTGTGTGTGTGTGTGTGCATGGACATGTACATAATCTTTATATGCAGGTACTCACAGTTTCAGGAGGAGTACAGTTTGGAACAAGTCATTAACTCAAGGAAAGTGTTCGAGTTCCTCACTTTGCTGCAGTGTTGGTAAGAGGCATGTTTTCCTCTAAACATGTAGGGCTATTTATCCATCCAGATTGTTTTGCTGTGAGTTGTCAAGATTTTGAGATATTGGGTGTAGAGGTGTCTCCCTTCTCTCCAAAACACTGAAACTGGATGGCTCTCTACTTCTATTGCTCTAAGCACCAACATATTTTTTTTAAACTCATTATCAATGTCTATTTTCAGAAATCATAATCTAGTTGCTCAACATATTCCACAGACCTTGTTATGAGCAGTTTCATGTAGGAACTATTTTCTTAGACCCAAATATACCTATATGAAACTGCTCTCAACAAAGTCTGTGGATTATCTTGAGTAACTGGGTCAGGATTTTTGAAACGAGAAATTGCTACTTAGACTTCTTCAATTTTATTTTTTTGGCCCTTTAAGCAGCACAAGCCAAATGTCATCCAGTTCTATTGTATCCGAGAGGGGGGAGAGATCTTTGTGGCTGGTATCTCCAAAACTTGGCAACAGATAGCAAAATGATTTAGATGGATTAATAGTGCTACAGGTAACATTTGTTTTTGATTTTTGGGTGAAAGGTCTTTTTACAACTTGAACCGCAGTCAATTTCCCAAGTTGTAAAAAGTCTTACAAACCACTATTCTTCTGCTTTATATCTGGTCAGCCCTACATCAGATGGTGCTGGAGCTGCTGTGCTGGCCAGTGAGGACTTTGTCAGGAGCCATGGTCTAGAGAGTCAGGCAGTGGAGATTCTGGCTCAAGAGATGGTAACTGATCTTGCCTCTACATTTGAAGAGAACAGCTGCATGAAGATGGTGAGACATATTGACCACTCACCTACAGCTCTTCTCAACCCTTCACTATGTAGAGTAGTTCAGAAACATCACTATACATACACATAGTATTCTAAGAGTCAAGAAAACATAAAGCTATACTGAGCACACAACAATTATATCAACAAAACATAAAAGATATGCACAAATAACACCTCAAAGCATAAAATTACACAATAATGATTTTGAAAAAAAGTAAATTCTTGTCAAGTTAAAGCACATAATGAAGACCACTGCATAATTGATCAGTAAGTACAGAGCAGCTTTGAACTGTCTTGATGATTCCTTCCACCTTGACTAAAGTCTCAATTCTGTCTGAAGAAAAGCAGGCCTAAAGCCTGATGCTGCCGTCACTATGCTTCACCATAGGTATGGTGTTCTTTTGGTGATGTGCAGGGTTATTTTGTGCCAAACATTACTTTTGGAATGATACCAACTCCAACCTTGTTATCATCAGACCATAACGCATTCTGTCAACGTGGTTTTGGGAGACCGGATGAAGCTTTTTGCAAAATTCAGCTGGGCTTTGATGGTTGTTTTTATTTTGTTGTTGTTTTTTGTGTGAAAAGGTTTCCGTCTTGCCGTCCTACCCCATGACCCCAACATATTAAGATTACAGGACATCGGAGGGGCGGCATAGCTCAGTGGGTAGAGTGGTTGTCTGGCCATTGGAAGGTTGTCAGTTTGATCCTCGGTCCTGCAGAAAGCATGTCAAGGTGTTCTTGCCCAAGACACTGAACCCCTAATGGCTCCCCAAGCACCACATGGTGGCTGCTCACTGCACCTATACAATAGGACGGGTCAAATGCAGAGAACTGCAAATTACCCCTTGCGGGACTGATAAGGGAACAATAATTATTATCATCATTGTTGTCACATGCAGAGAACATTATGTGGTTGCCAGAAATTCCTGGAGCTCCCCTAATGTTGCTATAGGCCTTTTGGAAGCCACCTTGTCTTCTCATCAATTTTGCATGGTCATCATGTCTTTGGTAATGTCAATATGTTGGCATATTTTCTCTACTTCACTGTGTCCCATGGTATATTTAATACCTTTTAAAACATGTTATACCCCGCTCCTTTTATCAATGCAATCCCATCATGCTTTGCAAACTTTTTGTGGACCATGGCTTTTGCAGTTAGATGCAACCATGAAGATGTCAGGAAAATCCTACAGGAAAAGCCAAACATTGTTTGGGGCTAATCACTTGGGTTTAGTCCCTTTAATTGATGGCAGGTGTATACCAACTACCTTTTAACATGATTTGAATACGGAACCATTTTTTACATGCCACAATTAGTCTTTCTTTTTTCCTCTAAATTGTTTCTGATGTTTTTCAATTTATTCTCATTGTATCTTTTTAAAGTGGAAAAAGTTCTGAAATTATTTATCTTGGTTTTGTTTTTTTACATTGCAAAAAGCTGACCTTTTATGTCCACCCGAAGGAGGTAGTTTACAATGTTTTCATTCATGCAGCTAATGGATGATTAGTTTATTTAAACCATTCGATACTTTAGATGTCAGGATTATATTTCACTGTATCACAAGTTGATATCACAGGTAATAAATATCACAAGATATCACCTATGGTCAAACCCCTCCCAGCAATCATAAGCATTTATGATGAAGTGATTCCATGGATTTTGTCTGCATTTGCACAGAGCACATTTGAGGTAAAAGATGACTTAACATATAAAGCATATTTATTTCGGTTAAATTCTAAACTATTTGTTTCTCTTCCCCAGGTGGGATACGACATGTCTCGAATTGCTGCCAAAAAGTGTTTTGAGGCAGCCGGCCTGAAGCCCAGTGATGTTGATGTTATTGAACTACATGACTGCTTTTCGGCCAATGAGCTCATTACATATGAGGCCTTGGGACTTTGTCCAGAGGGCAAGTTTTTATGAAATCACTCCAGCTTGGATGACATTGTTTGCCACCTATTTCACTTTTGAAAATATATTTCTAACCTGCATATTAGTTTAAAACAAAGAGACATGAAAATGGATGTGGATTTATATTCCCCTTGCAGTTATGATAATTGACAGTAATAATTAGATATAGCATGGATAATGCAGTTACTAGTTTGGGTCTATATTATTCTATTCTGCCATAGTTACCATGTAATATCCTACTAATCAATGCTTAATATATGCTAATGCACACACTGCAGGTGAAGCAGGAATGCTGATTGACACCGGAGACAACACCTATGGTGGCAAGTTTGTGGTCAACCCCAGTGGTGGTCTCATCTCTAAAGGACATCCTCTGGGTGCTACAGGTACAGTGAGCTTCTGAATTTGAGCTGGGCAGCAACCATTAATAATCTTATATATGCATGATCCAAGAAGTGACTCTTACCAGCACAACCAGCAGTGTTGTGTCTGATTAAAGATGACTGATCTGGGTCAGTTCATGTTTTAATAAAACATTTAGTGCATATTTCACCTATTTGAACTTCCAGATAGGTGCATTAAAACGAGTGACAGAAATTCAAGACAATCATGGGAATGTATTTGAAAGTTATTAAGTTATTTGTGCTATTCAAGTTACCTGACACCAGCAGAAAGGTTATGTCAGAATTACTAACTACTCTGGAGCCTCACACTTAAAAAAAACATAAAAAATGCCAAGAATTGTTTTGCCATTACCACGAGATCCACTTCTAAAGCAGCATTTGTATCACCTTTGTGGGGTGCTTCTGCAGACCACCAGGTGGCACCTCTCCCACAGCCAAAGCCCACAAGGTTGTAACTGGATAAACGTGACCTAAGCCTGCATGTGAGAGGCCAGCTGGCTGTGACTTTGGCAGGCTTCTGCTGGTAATCCCCCTAGATATTAAACTGTTGAGGGTTGAGAGCAAAGAGTGACGCTCACTCTCCAAAGCATCTGCACTCCTAGATCCTCCAGTCTTCTCTATCTCCCCATTTTCATTCTGTTTTGACAACATTTGCTACTTGGTGCACACTGTAGTCTGACCTGCCTTCAGATTTTGTGTACAGATCAGCTGCATACATTTATAGATGCAAACACAGGCATGTGCACATATCAACACGAACACTGACAGGTTGGGGATAATAAGGTGAAAGATCACATTTCATCAGAGCTTTGACCTCCTTTTTGCTTTATTTTGATTACCAAAGTCCATTGGGCTTGACTGTCCATTTACAATTTAGCCTTGTGTTTCATGTTTTACTCACTTCTTTCCCTGTTTCATAATTACCCATTCATTCCCACTTAAACCATATTTTCACCATCCTACCTGTTATTTATGTTTTAACTACTACAATAACAAATAATTAACGACCAACTATATATTTTTAATAAAATCAATTGGTGTTGATTGATTAGAATTGTTTAATACTGAAAGCTCTGCTTTGTTTGGGGTCTGTGCTCCACCACCAACAATGCGTAGCATGCACCTGAATGATCTGGTGGCAGTAAGTGTGCCCCCGAACTCTCACCATACATTAGTCATATAGGGTGGTTTAGATGAGGATTTAAATTAGCCAATTAAGTGGGAAGGGTGATTACATTGTCTTGATGGCAGTGACACTATTGGAAATTTAGTCAATTGTGTTGAGGAATCCCCCACTCTTTAGAAAAGTGTCCTGGCATTTTTTTTTAAAGCAGGGACTGCATTTAGAACTGCACAGGATTGTTGTCACTGTAAAGGGGTATTGTTTCTGCCAAGACCAGCAGGTAGGGTGCTGCCTACTGGATGAGAACAATTCCACTTTCTAACATAGTCCTGCCGCTGGCTTGAACTCGCAACCCCATGTTCAGAGCTCAACCCGTGTAAAACACTGCACTACTGACACCCTAAGTACCCTAGCCTGCTAATCTGTCTGATCCTTGGTGTTGCTCCTAATCTTATCTATAAAGCTTTGACCCTTACCCTCAGAAACAGTATGAAGAGAGATCCCCATAGCCAGTTGATTAACCTGTCCATAACCCCCTATGAATTGGAGGCTCCAGGAAGTCATTGTGGGTGTTGACTGAATGTTTTATCATCTTGGGCTCCCGCTGGTAGGAGGTTGAAGCTTAGCTGTAAACCGTGATGGTGAATGATTGTCACGGTAAACCTGTACTCCATGGCTGTACTCTGAGAACGTTGAAAAAGACAGGTGATGATTCCTTGTACTTATTTCAGTAAAGATTTGGTATATTGTGCATTTGAGGGATTTATGGGCTGGCCAACATTTTATTAATGATTGATTACCATTGATCTGGCAATACCAGGCTCTTTGTTTAGGATGACCGATATTGCTTGATATGTATTTCCCTTTGGACTTCTTTCCTGTAGATTTTGTTATTTGAAAGCAAGCTCTGTGGGAGCAGATTTGGAGTGTGCTGCACAGTGTGGTAGAGCATGACGAGGTCTTTAGCCTTAAGTCCTTTAGCTTATTGGGAGAATCGAGTAATTCAAAAGCCCATTAACTAGATGGGATAAAATGCTTAACTTCAACGCTAGGATGGTAGTTGTCAGTTTGGGAGTCAAGATGTCACCTCTTTCATTGCAGGAAAGGAGGTGGTTGAATTTATGTTTTAAGATAATAATAGGCTATCATTTCTCTCTGTCTGGTAACTTGAATGGAGATCTGTACTGCCTGTGTAGGAAATTTGTGAGTTCTTAGTAATCCTCCTTGTCAGAAATCTGTAGTCAACAGTGTGGTAATCATGCCACAGTACAAATGGTCAATTTATGTCACAATTAGCCCCCATGTTATCGGGGTGGACATGGACCCAGATGGAGCATGGGATATTAAGGCCGGGTCCCCATTCTGATGCACCATGTTGGGATAGAGTCTAGGTGGCTTTTCATATCGATATAGAAACGCTCAATCACATTTTAAAAGACCTTGACATACATGGTAAACAGCTGTATTATTATTGGTTATGCAAATCATCAAACAAAAGGCTCCAATTTGAGTTTTAGTCGGTTCCTGAAGGATCCTAAAATAAGGATCCAAAGAAGACTTTGGTTGGCAGCGATTAACTAAAGAAATTACTTCCCTAATCCAGAATGTGATTGTGAGGATTTGTGGAATTCCCTTAATTTAATGGCAAGTTTTAAAATTTTATTATTTAAAGATATTGCTCAATTTGAGATTCGTTAGCTATTTTGAATTTGAATTATGAAGATTCTTAGATATTGTCTTCACTTAGCCCAACATAGGCTAGGCTAAAATTAGCCAAATGGAATAGGTCAAAACATGATCAGTCAAACTGAGAGTCAAATCAATATCAATAGAAGTATTTGGATCTCAGCACTTCTAGACGTTTTCTTAGAATGTTTTGAAACAAGATTTACTTGATATAATTTCAAGTTGACCAAATTTATTTATTAAATTCCATCTTCAAAAAGTATTCGTAGAAAATATAGGCTTTCAGACCAATGATCTACTAGAAAGCATGGATCTGGTCGTCTTTTTTGTCCCCTTTGAGTACAATGATTTTTTTCTTATATCTTTTTTGCTGCAGAATCAAAAGATTGATAGTAAGTTGACATAATTTTCACTGCTAATTCATGTTTAGTTTTTTTGCCCACCAGTGTATTGAAGGTATTTTTTTGTGTTTTTGTGATGATGACCAGAAGTACTGGTGGGGGCTGTGGACCTGATGGGCAGTCACATATGGGATAAATACAAATGAGAATAGTTTATGGGAGACTGGAGGTATGTCGGAGATTTTTTTCCTATCAACAAACACAGGTCCCGCCATCTTGTTTTTTTGAGAGCATTGAGGTATTCAACAGACTTAATTGATCTAATCTGTTGGGGAAGGCAGTTTCAGAGCATGGGAGCTAAAAGAGCTCAGACATCTTCCTCTTGGCTTCAATTTTAGAACAGAGGAAACCAGGAAGACCTTGAGACTAGAACAGATGTGGCCATATGGTACTGAAAGGGTTCTGCAGCTCAGCTCAAGCAAGCCAAAGCAAGGCCATGGACAAAAGGTGTTTATATTTTCCCTGTCCCTCTGCGCTCCTCTTAATCGTGTTTTATAAGTTCAAGTGAGACTCAGTTCTGGGCACAACATCTCATGGTCGGGTACCAGACTAATTTCAGTTTATTCATTTAGTAGTTCTGATTACCTTATGTAGTTTTCCCTCCCAAATAACGTAACCAGACAGAAAAACTGTGAAAAAAGAACCATTTATGATATAGAATTTGGGTGTTAGTATTATGGCTTCATTGAAACCCTCCTGCTATCTCTCCTCTGCCCACCCCACTTCCTCTGCCTTGTCATGTTTTGGTGTGTATGGCTCAGGTCTTGCCCAGTGTGCAGAGCTGTGCTGGCAACTGCGGGGGCAGGCTGACAAGAGGCAGGTTCCAGGGGCAAAGGTGGCTCTTCAACACAACATTGGCTTAGGGGGAGCTGTGGTCGTCACACTCTTTAGGATGGGATTTCCTCAGCAGATCAGGTAAACAAGTAACTCTACAATTATTGCAATGTGTTACATTTAATGGTCAGATCTTTTTTTTTTGCCAATCCAATATTATGTCTGTGCAGTATCAAAAATTATTTTGTGTTCATATGTACTACATTCACTAGTAATTTAGCTGGGTCTTGGTACAATCGCAAAGTGCAAGAAAAATAATACCAAAAAAAGGCCAATTTACACATAGAGCATTATCTATTGAAGGGTCTGTCCTCCTATTTTCCAGGAAATTGGTAAAGGTCTCTGAAAGGAAAAACCATCTCTTGAAAATACATTTAATATGTTTTATACAATGCTTCTCACAGGTCTCACGTAGCTGCTGTTCTCGCCAGTGCACCCAGCAGTCTCGGGGGGTTTAAATCCTATACTGTGTTCCAGGAGATTGAGAAAAAACTGCAAGAGGTAAGCTACCCTTTAATAACATGGGAGAACTTTTCCTCCCTACTTACTTTAACTGACCTTTTTAGTGAATATTCTCATTTTTCCAGCAATTACCTAGAGGCTATGCAGGTCTTTCTGTAGCCTACTGATTGAGCCACAGAATACATATGACGTTTGGGGCCTTTTCAGAAGAGGTTAATGGAGGTTAGATAGAAGCAATAACATCCCTTCACCATTAAAATCAAAGCAAATTTTTTTAAATTCTTTTTCAAAGGATGAGTAGTTTTGCAATAGTACTGGCAAGGGGAGCAAGTAGAATAAAGAAAAACATAATGATAAATTGTAATGATAAATCATTACAATTTTATTTAACCTAAGCTGATTATGATGAGCATATCTTGTGAGTTTGTAAGCTTGTATTGAGATTTGGTTTTGCTTATCAATAGTTTAAGGGTAAACTAGCATGAGCAGTTTAGGCATCAGTTCCAATAAACCAGGGCTGCATTCCAAGGTGCATTCTCAGATGGTTTTAATCTCTTGTCATCTCCTCTTCAGGAAGGAGAGCAGTTGGTCAAAAAGATTGGTGGGGTGTTTGCTTTCAAGGTGAAAAATGGACCAGATGGAAAAGAAGGGCTTTGGATTGTGGATGTGAAAAATGGCAAAGGTGCTGTTACCAACGATCCAGGTAGTTGTCTCCACTGAGATATTCTTTGGTGTGGCTGAATTGATGTTGGCATCTTTTGACATGAACCATTACACACACATTGAGATTAAATGAAAGTTGTTGGAGAATGTAGACAAGGTGATGAGGATGAGCTGTCCTCTGTGGCAGTTACTCTGTCGGCACACAAATGAAGTCTGCTAATTTCCACACTCCCTCATGTTTCTGCAGGGCAGCACCAGACATATCTTTTATGTCTTTGTCTGCTGTCGAAGTTTTTTGTAGCTTTATTAGATTAAATTAATATAGTAAAATAAAAATAATTGCAAATACATATAAAAATATAAAGAGTATTTTTTTTATGAAATCCTAAGATTCTCATCGAATATACAGTGGCTTGAGAAAATATTGACACCCCTTCACTTTTTACACATTTTGTGTGTTAGAGTTAGTATAAAATGGGTAAAATTGCCATTTCTTTTGCTCATCTACATTCAATAACCCATTATGTCAAAGTGAAAACATGTTTTTAAAAGTTTTGCACATCTATTAAAAATCAAACATTGAAATCTCTTCACATATAAGTATTCTGACCTTTTGTTGTTGCACTCGAATTTTGGTCAATAAAAGTGCGAAAAAGGTGAAGGGGTCTAAATACTTTCTGAAGCCAGAGATAGAGCAGGCTTTCTGACTATAGGAGGATTGCTACTTCAGTCCTCAACTGCCTGCTAAACTGTAAAACTGTCTGTGTCCTTGAGCAAGACACCTAACTTCTGATGAGCTGGTCATTTGTTACCTTTCATGGTTACAATGCTATCAGTGTGTGTGGGTGATTGTGAGGCATTCTTTGATTGTGTTTAAAGCATATTTAGTGGCTGTTGCTGCTAGAAAAGTTTATATGAATGCAGTCCATTTGCCACTTGAATAAAAGTGCTTTTTTTTCCCTTAATGGATTCCTCACTGACATGCTACATTTAGAGTGGAGCACTTCCTGTGGTGGCAATTAAGTGCATGAACTCCTTAGTTTGCGGCATGAATTCATGCTGAAATGCAGCTGAATGAAATTACCGTCAGTGTTTGGCATTGTACATATTTGTGAGTGTGTCTTGAAAGGTATTAGGGGAAAAACACTCCATAGAATTTAAGGCATTTCTATTTAATTTTGTATTTTTTTCATATCTATACAAGCACTTAAACTACTATTTGGTTGTTTTTTCCTCATATGTGATTTTTCTATATAAATTGACAGAATTTCCCCCCCTTGTAGATATAAAGGCAGATTGTACCTTTGCCATGGGTGATGAGGACCTCCTGGCTTTGATGACAGGAAAGATAAACCCACAGACGGTGCGTGTACCACAGCATTTTACTATATATGCGAGCTTTTCCCGCACATGTTAAAGTCCCATAATGTACCTTTTTTGCTCAACATCAACTTCTACCAGAAGTGATAAATGCATGATGATTTGACCACAATAGCCAGTCACTTTTACTAACCTCGGGTTATTAACAGCAATTGCATGAAAATAAAAGATGAAAAATCAGCCAAAGGTTAATAATAATCAACATTAATGTCAACAAACACCTTTTCTCCTGAGTGGAATTACTTAATTTAGGAAGAAATAAAAAAGCTATTTGGAAATCAACAGTAGACGCAGGGAATGTCTTCAAGCCAGGTTATGTTTGCCTAGCATTCAATATTTCTTGGACAAATTTGGATAGGGTCATACAATCTGGTTTTTCCCTCATGTGGGAATTGTTATGGTGAGAAGTGACATTCTGTGTCCAATATATGCACAATTCAAGACCAATACCTCAAGTGTGTTAAATGAATTCTATATGAGGAATCAACCAGTGTTCAAGGTTTTCTTTTGAACAATAACTGACATGAGCATCTCCTTTGTCACAAGTTTAATTGCACATTACTCAGATGAATCAGCCCCTATAAAAGAACCATGGTCCAGCCTGCAGGAACGCATCAACATCACTGGACGACAGTTAAGAGATGTATACTATAATTAAATGGCAAGAAATAAGATAAGAGTAAAAATAAATAGCTTCTTTAAATGATATCATGTCAATAGATTAAAGTTAATTTAATAATCTAGACTAGTATTTTGAATTTGTTGGCCAATGTCTCACTGACACGAATGCCTGATTGAATATAGTCCTTGTAAATACAAAACCAGCGTATAACGATGGCCTCTAACTTATGTAACTATGTAAGCAAGGCAGTTTTTCTATTTCTATCATCTATTTTCCTGCTACCTTCACCTTTTCTCTCTTTAATGTAATGTTATATGCAGATTAGTATGTAAATTAGTTGATGTCATCATGAAGTGAGTTCTAGTGACTTTTTGGTCAGCCAACGGTGACTTTCCATTGGCAACAATGCCTGGAACTCTTGAGGGAAGTATACATCATGCCTACTGCTCACATATTTAGGTTAAGGCCATTTCCTCAGAGAAACATCTAATGGCACTTGAGATGAGTGCTGGGACAGTGCATGAAAACTGGGTGTTGAGTGCTTGGGAGGAGATGCTCAAGTTGTTGCTTTTCCATGATAGAAGGTTTCATAACAAAAGAAATACAACTTCTGTTTTCTCTTTAATCACATTGGGAACATGTCAAACAGGGGTCTTCTTTTTTCACAACATTGTTGTTTCGATTCTGTTCATGTGTTTTTTGTTTCTCCTTTAAGAAAGCAATGTAGCTATCAATCCTCCTTCATCTTCATTAGTTTGTGGAATGAGCATTGATGGGATGTACGATTTAGCATTCTTTTATTCAATAATGAGATTTATTTATTTATTTATCAAACATGTATGCTGAGTTTTGGTCTAATGTCCAAAGGCACAGTCTCACATTGTCATTTGCTATGTTTGAACGAAGGGCATGCCTCAATTTCAGCTATTGGTTCACATTATTGACCATTTGATGTTATTGAAATTTCTACTTGACATGCTTTTTCCTTAGACTTTATAACACAATGGTTTTTGTGATCGGAGGTTTTGTTGGCTAATACATTTTCTGCTACCCTGCAATGGATTTGTCTGTGGAAATGACCCTGAAACATGGTCAGGCATGGCCCCTTTACGGCACATTACCACACTGTTTGTCAAATGACAAGCTGCCTCATCTTGAGTCAGTGCCATGAACCATTACATGTTCCCAGGTCTCTTATTAGCCCTCTACCTGAACTCTTAAATCACCCTGACTCTTATTCTTAGCAGGGATAAGAACCCATATGCCACACTGCCAGTGAACTAACATTCTAACATTGTTTATGTGTGTGTGTGTGTGTGTGTGTCTGTGTGTGTATGTGTGTGTGTTTGTGTATAAATCTTCATTAGAATATTTCTCTAAAAATGTTCCCATTTTTTACACTCCTTGATTTCATTGTTTCAAAAGTCAGATTGTCAATCTCCCCCAAATCCTGACTGTTTAATCTCTTCTCACTTTTCGTGGTTTCAGGCATTTTTTCAGGGCAAACTTAAGATCACTGGCAACATGGCCATGGCTATGAAGCTTCAGAGCCTCCAGATGATGCCAGGCAAGGCAAAGCTGTGAAACCCTGCAGCGTGTTGGATACATTCCCTGCCACAGAAAATCTCTTTAACTTCTGTGTCATCCATCTCATTCAAATCCCTGCTAATTTAAGCTAATTTTTGTTTGTAACTGTCTGGATTTTTGGGGGGTCTTTTGAGTAACTGGTCTGAGGAGAATTTGTTTTATGCCAACCCATCTGAATACTTTGCTTGTGGTTTCCATCATGACGTTGTGCACTTTTAAATTCCATTTCCGGATTCTGCTTTAACAACAGAATGCAGCAGACACAGTGTGATTGTGGGGACATCCATCTTTGGAAGTAGGCCCATCCTCTTTCAGACTGTGCTAATCTTTATGTGACCTGGCACTAATGGATAGCCCTGTTGACAATTTAATTTTTTGCTGGGTCCTGCAGACGAGTGTTGTATACAAATCCAGCACAGAAGAACATTTTGGGGTAACAATCCTGAGTTGTTGTTTTTTTTTGTAATAGATACTCATGAGATAACGGTTAAAGCCTTAAATCATACCTCTGATCCATTTGTCTTTGAAATAAGATATGTGATTATGATCAGTGCCACTGTGAATTTTTTGATAACATTTTAAAAGTACCTTTCAGTGATGAGAATGCTTTGAATTTACAGAATAAAATATTCATTGACAATAAAAACAGGATGTTCCCAAACTCCCTAATATACCCTAATCCAGGGGTTTCCAACCTTTTTGGTCAGAGGCCCCTAACTCAAACCTGTTTAATTCGGAGCCCCCCCTATATAAAAGAAGTTACACACACATACATACA
>OMLC01097018.1:0-13599 GCA_900302585.1 Regalecus glesne | reverse complement strand
GTGTATGATCTGCATTTACAACATCACTGAGTGTACATCTGAAGAATCAGATCATCTGAAATAAATAGTAAAAATCCTTTGGAGCACAAGTCTCTGATAACAGCAGTGTATCTTTTCAATAATAGAGAGAATAAGTACTGCTCCATTTTTGCAGTCCACACAGAAGCTCCTATTACAAACATCTGACATTGATGACTACTAAAGCATAACAGAGGTTTTTCGGCCGATGTCACATGATCAGGTGACGCAGTACACCCGCCACGTGAAGGGCAATGCCCGCCCCAGCTATTAATCTGTTAGAATGCCAGAATCATGTCGTGCATTTGGCTGTGCTAGCGGACATCTAGCTAGGAGTAAGCTACATTTTATCACTTTCCAACTGATCCTGTCAGATGTTCTACATGGGAAGCTGCCATCCACCACAAAGGGTTTCAACGTTCAACACACTCGGGACTTTGCAACAAACATTTCGTTTCAGGTGAGGAAAAGGCCTCCACAAATTACCATTTGCCTTAACTTGCAAACCAACAGGCCGTGTTTTCATCAGAGGCTCAAAAGTGCTCCTGGCATCTTCTTCATGTTTACACCCCCACCATGTTGCAGCTGTGGAAAATTTGTTCAACTCTGGGTAGCATGCATTTCTTATCTGAGACTTTGCAGGGCTTTCTATTTTTGTAGGTGTAGCAGCCATGAAAGTTGATGCATTAATTCTTCCAGCACGCTGCGAATACCAAATGTTTGAACTTAGCTTGGGCTTTAGTGGATTCCATCACAGCAACGATCTGCTCTTCAGTCCAGGTCAGCCGAGTAAGAAGCTCCTCACCACGTGGATCAATGTCATCTGACGCAAGGTTTGCCAATAGAGATCTGAGGTAGGCTGGTGGCTTTAGGAGCGTGACTTTCACACTGACATTGGATAGCTCTTTAAACTGCTGGTGGAGATGGGGCTTTGGAGAGCTCACATTCAACTTCTCAGCTTCTTCTTTAGTAGGTGAGGGGATTTTCTCGGTAGCGACAACTCTCTTGGTTGACACTCCTTTGTTGTCTATACACCTAAACTTTGTTGGTCTAGTGTAGTCAATGAGACCCGCTTCCTTATATTCCACTGGGAGACACGATACTCTGATCCAAGCACGAGGACTTGATGTGCACGTCTACCTTTTCTTTGACTTGCATAGTTTCCAGTGAGCTAACATTGAAGCTGCTTCATGAGAACACGCCTCTCTAAATCCAAGCATCAACTGAGGATCTTGGAGATGCAGGGGTCCCCCAGAGGCTGTTCATGGGTTACCACTGCCCCACTGCTTTGTGGGAAGTCTATTGAGACAGATGCTGGGGCGGGGGCCACACCCTGAAGGAAAAGCAATGTCTTTGGTGGCACACATTAGCCAATTATTCAACAGTCAGGAGTTTCCAGCATCGTCCTGCCGTCCTGGGTATAAGCCAATCTGTCATGACAAAGACCGTGCTACTGAGGACTGTGCACCCCTGTGGCACTCCAAACAGCTCATAGTGTGGCTCTCTGTCGCTCTGACCATGGTGTTGCACTGTGACAAGCAGGAATATCATCAACAACCTCGATGGATAACCAGCAAGCACGGCATAGACTGTAAAGCACTTTGGGAAAAAGTACTGCTTAATTTAGACAAATGTATCATTTACAGAATAACTGCATCTTGTTTTTTATGAGAAGAAAATCACAATCACAAGATTTATCTCTGAAAGAAGATTAATACAATAATAAGATGATATACAGTCATTCAGACAGAGGGGGACAAATAATAAACTGATTTAGGTCAGATGCTATTTGTTTTGAGATTCTCGTGCTACACCGTGAGGGTAGATCTTCATTTTAGGACTATAGCGTTTTGACTGGAGAAAGTTGTCTCTGTTGTTACCACCAGCATCCTCTCAAGCTGGACCTTATCTGGCATACTGCTACAACTGACAGGGTTTCAACTGTGTAAATTTAGCTGCCGTTTCTAAGCCACACGTCTCTGGGGAGGCGAAAGGCCCAGAGCTCCTCCGTCATGCATATTAAGTAATGCGACGTGAGCTGACAAGAATCAATTTGACAGCATTTTCTGGATTGGTTTAATTTTTCTCAAGAGAAGCCCGTGTTGAAATCTGCCAGCAACAGTATGATTGAGAGATCTGAGGAGGAGCATCCAAGGGCTGGCTTCAAATTCCCTACACATTCCCAAATCCTAAATCCCTGGTCCTCACAAACCAATCCAGGCAAAACTGATAGCTCTCTTCTGCCGCTCTGGCTCTTGCCCATCCTCCCTGCTTTTTTTTTTTTATTGTTTCTCCTCCTTCTCTCTCGGTGTGCGTCAAAACCTCTTTTTCTCAAAAAGTCATTTCCATTTTTGCCCTCAGTCCCTCTCTCAAACCCATTTTCTATAAAGGTGTCATTCTATTTTATTTTGCGGACAGACACACAGACTGGCCACTAGTTCTCTCCCATGGAGGACCTTAGCACAGAAAGGATGAAAAGAAGGGTACACACACGCACAGAGAAAGAAAGGGGGGGGTTGATCTGAACCCACAGTCAGCCTGCCTGCCTTGCAGCAGACACTGTGTGTGTGTTTGTGTGTGTCTATACACTCACACAGGTTGGAGGTGTGTGCACCTTGGCCGTAATCCTGCCTTGCTAAAGAGCCAGGTCTGTCTGTCAAAACTCTGCACCACTCTCTTGGGGGTTTCCAGGGTTTTTTGGCAGATGACCTCACATTGATGTGGGGAAGTTATGGATGTCTCCATGCTTAAGGACATGCAAAGTGTTGATTTGTGCAGACCAACAAGTTAAAAAGGGACATTCTCCAAAAGTTAGAAATCCGATTTGAAAAATGCATTTTCAACTGGCTTACAGGATGCAAGAAATACCTAGAGGAATAATCAGGGTGTTGTATCAACGTCCGATGAGGGGGCTGCAGTAGTTCAGTGGTAGAACGCGTGCTTCAGGAACTGGTGAGCCAGAGGAAGCAGGTTCAAACCCAGTGCGTGGCCTCAGGAAGGACATCCAGCCTTAATTCCTCAAGTTCCATCTAAGTATGTGTCCGCCCTGACCAGATGGGGAATAATCATGACACGTAAAGCAGGCTTCTGGAGAAGTGAGGTCCAGCCAAAATGTCCTCACTTTGTAAAAAACCATCCTCACTCTGATGGTTAAAGACACTCAAATGGGTCCTCACAAATAGATAACCCACACACACACATGCAGGGAGCCAGGGTCAATGCATACTCATGGATACAAACTGAGGCTGTAACTGAAAGGTACCAGGGGGATGGGGAGGATGTGAGACCGTCAAGAGCCAACACAGCTGCAGTGGTTAATCTTAATCTTTGCTTTGATCCGAGAGCTCTGTCGTGATTTCTCTTCGAGCCGAGATGCTCACGAAGAAAACAGATTCAGGTCTCAGAGTGAAACCGTTCCGATTCAAACACAAAAGAACAACACGTCTGTATGTCCACACGGCTATGTCACAGTCGCTGTGCATGACGGCACTCCCACTGCTACAGGCACATTTGCTCTCCCCACATGTGAGAGGCCATCTATGAAATGTCACGACAAAGAAACAGCTGTGATCATGTTTAGCATTGAGATCACTGTTCTCCAGCTCCTCAAATAGTAATCAGATTATTTCAACAGAGTCATGTAATCCTGTCGTGAGTTAAAATGTCACGGGGTTAATAGACCCCTAAACCATAGAGGATGTAGTTGAATACAGGTTTTATGGCACTTTACAGATGATAATGAATATTAATGTTTAGGGTTGACAGGATGGTCCAATTATTTGTGAGGTTTTTAGAGGCTTTTAATGGCCAGCTAAATGGACCGCGTTTATATGGATAGAGCTTTTCTCATCTACGGACCGCCCATTAACAGACTGATGGCAGGGGCTGCCAACCTGCTCATTAGGAGTTAGGAGTCCAGTGTCTGGCTCAAGGACACTTCAAAACACTGGAGGGGCTGGAGATCAAACCAGAAACACTCTGATTACTAGATGACCTGTTCTGCCTCCTCAGCCGATGACATTACCATCACATAACATGAGATCAGATATTCCTTTATTAGTCCCACAAGGGGTAGGTTGCAATAGGGGATCCATACAGCCATTATCTACAATGTTAAGCAGATCAAAACCAATGTGTTTTTAATTGCACCATTTTCTCTTCATATCTATTCCCAGGTAATGGAAAATTCGGTTATTTAATGTTTTTTTTGCGTTTTTCAGTATTTCACGCCGATCAATGCCCATGTTTCTTATAATTTGATTTCTCCAATAGGGTGTTGCTGGGAAACAAGATGCTGGTCCACTTGATATTCCCTTACTGACGGATAAAAAAATAAATAAAACAAGCCTCATTTCTACTTGAGCTGGACAGTCTCCCTAACCGGTCAATGAACACATTATGATCCGCTTGTGGCCTTTTACAGGGAAATGTCAAATCAAGGTGTAGTAGAAGGTCATTGTTGGAACAGTCGATGGAAGCATCACTCTGTTCCAACAATGACCTGCTGCGTCTCCCCACTGCCCAGCGAGGCCGTCTTAACAAATCACTTAGTGTGGAGTCATATTTTTAGGAAAAACAACTTCCCTTTCTTTTTCAAGGGCAAGAGTTCAGAAATAAAATGATGAATACGAGATGGAAGCATTTTTGTTTTTTAAACTGCACGTCAGTATCCTGTTCTTTACTGATGGGGAAAAGGGGAATTTTAAGGTGTGCTACAAGATCAAATGGTGATTTTTGCACTGTCACAAGTAGGGAAAGAAACAGAAAGGACACATACAAAAATACATGATGATCAATATATAACACTGACAGTATAAACCACATATCCATCCATCCATCCATCCATCCATCCATCCATCCATCCATCCATCCATCCATCCATCCATCCATCCATCCATCCATCCATCCATCGTCAACCGCTAATCCAAAGTCAGGTCGTGGGAGAACAGGAGCCTATCTCAGTTCTCATTGGGCAGAAGGCAGTGAAACACCCAGGAGAGGGCGCCAGTCCATAACACGGGAGAGAAATTAAGAAAACAATGTCTTGCTCAAGGACACTTCGACACGTTTCTCTGCAGGTGAGGGGATTGAACCTGCAGCCATCTGATCACCAGGTGACTACTCTACCCACCGAGTCATGCCGCCCTAATATAAACCACATAATGACAGCTAAATTCAAAATAAATAAGCAGCAAAATTAATCCACACAATTAACTAAAATGAAAATGGATATGAAATTATACGTTTATCATCCGGTGATATTGTATCCCTGCTGGTTGAGCTGGGCCATAGTTGTAAATTCCCAACTGCCTTTTCTGCAAAACCTCAACCAATCACTTGTGCTTTCATGTCTGGGCTAATTACAGCTCCCACGTTCCCTCTCTCTGAGCATGCTGATCATAACCGAGTATTGGGACCGTTACCTGTGGTTTAAAGGGACCATATGCAGCTTTTTATATTTACGTCACTATTTGATGTGCTGTGCGAGATTATAGCTTCAAACTAATTCACATCTGCATTCTCTGGATGTCTTTATTTATTCATTTTAAATGGTGGGGGAAATTCATGCAGCCACAGGGAGAACATATACAGATTCCACATGGAGCAACACATATTTCTATGTGTTGCTCACTAATCCAGGTAGTCAAAAAGTCTAAATGATATGAATCAGGTCATCTGCACATGGAGTCAAAACACAAGACTGCTTTAACTATGTTCAGATGACCTCATTCAAATTATTTTGACTTCCACACAGAATGGATCAGGGTTGGGATTTGAACCAGGGCCTTCCTGCCTCGAGACAACAGGGCCGACTGCTGCACACCCGAACTCAGCTCATCATTACCTCAGAGCTCCGATGGGCCACTAAATATTTCAGGTACTTGTGCTTTAACCACCATTTGAATTTCTACCGGTTTTTTATTAATGGATGATTATACAAAAGAACGAGCGGAAAGCCACTTTATTTGCCCATTGTATTTCTACAAGGAAATTAATCAAATCAAATCAATTCTATTTGTTAATCCACCATCACAAATGAAAAATTTGCCCAATGGGCTTGTCCTCTGGATTTAACCCATCCTATAGACTTTTCTTCAGATTACAACATGCAATACGTGCTCACAGGTTTGTGACATGATCAGGGGAAAGGTCTATTATATAGGAGCAGTGGACAGCTGCAGTGCTCAGGGAGCAGTTAAGGGGCTCAGTGTCTTGCTCAAGGACACTTCAACTTATTTTCTGAAGGAGCCAAGAATCAAACCAGCCACCTTCCAATTACCAGACAACCTGCCTGCTCTACCTCCGGAGCCGTGACACCCCTGGACCTCTTCATAGTCATGTGTTCATCTCGATCATTATTTGCTTGGATTGTTGTGGCTGTGTCCACACCAGGTTATGCTCTCCAAAATGTGAGCTCCGCGGTGTTGGCCTTGATAAATCCCCTGACCAGAGGGAAAACAGAAGAAAAACCAAAGGCCCCTGGAAACACTTTTACATGGCCCAAATAGCCCTGGCATTATATCTGCGTGTGTTTGTTCTTCCCTCGGTCTATCCGTCTTTCTCTTTGGTGACTTCTGTCTCTCCTTTCCAGTCTCTCTCTCTCTCTCTCTCTCTCTCTGTGTGTGGCCAAAGACAGAGATAAAAAGGTATGGAATCATGAGAAAGGACACATTCTAGAAAGCCAGGTCCAACAGCTTGGAGCTGTTGAGCATTCTCTTGAATTATGCAATTTATTTTCCCCAATCCTGAAGGCCTCACAGGCCTGCTTTCAACATGTTCACACATCCTGAGAAGGGAAAGTGAGAGAAAAGGCTGTGGAGCAGGGCTGACTGGGGAGAATGCTGATGGTTTGAGGGGATGACAAGAAAAACAAGTGAGTGTGTGTGTGTGTGTCTGTGTGGGATGTGAGAGACAAAGTGCTACTTTCAAAAGGCCAAGTATCAGTAAAAGTTGGTGACCTCTGCCTGTGATTCCAGGTGTGTGTTATCTTACCACACATGTGTCTAAAGGATGTGTATCTGCTCACCTGTGTGAGTTATGTTAGTGTGTGTGTGTGTGTGTGTGTGTGTGTGTGTGTGTGTGTGTGGCCTAGCTTCTTCCTTCTTTGGTTGGCTTCACATGCATGTCCATGTTTGCCTGTGCAGCTGGAGGAATTTGTATGCCTTTAACAGCATCTGTCTGTGAGTGAACTGCGTTCGAGGGCATTCATCTGTGTAAGCAGAAATCCACATGCCTTTTGAATGCCGTTGTTTTCATTAAAACTCCGAATGAACTCTCTGAACTCAAAACATTTGCAAGAATGAATACCCGGGAATGGAGAAACAGCCACGACAGGTGTTTACGTTCTCTGAGGTTCAATGAGTCCGTTCAAAATTAATTCAAGCATCTCTCTAGAAACCGGCACACATACAGGAAATGTCTAATGACAAATGGCTGAAGTGATGCATGTGGTTATTGCACATCGAGTGGGAAACGACATTTGATCATTCTACTCAGATAAGCTGTCGTTTGAGAAGCATCCAGATGCCCAACAGGAACAAAAGCAGTCTTAGACACATTGTGGATACATCTGGACCTAAGAGGCCGTGTCTTAACAGGGCAGAGGGACCTCGTCTCACTACGGGGTTTGTTTTGTGTTTTTGGGGGTCCATGCTTGATTACAGCCAGTCTTTTACTTCTTTCTTTATTTGCCGATAGCTTAGCCAGTCGCATGAAACATGGTAGTCATCTTGAACAAAGAGTGACATATGAGAATGGACAGAGGGACACACAGGGGGATTATATGTTATAGAGGGGCTGCAATCTGGAAGAGATTGGTTGCCACAGGGTAATGAAAGGGGAGAACATAGCTAAGCAACCGCAGATGACTTTAGAGATGAAGAAGAAGAAGAAAGTGAAGGCCAATACAAGGATCAAATGGTGGACACTGGAGAAGGAGGACTGTTGTGTAGAGTTCAAGGAACAGCCAAGACAGGCACTGGGTTTTAGTAAGGAGTTTCTGCGTGCCTTGGCAACTACTGGAAAAATAGTGAGGAAGACGGTGAGGAAGGTGGTACCTGGTGTATCATCTTGACCAGAGTAGGAGATGTGGTGTAAGCTGAAAAGAGGTGGCAAGATCCAGGTTGGAAACTAAGAGAGGAGAAAGAAGGACCTGTAACGTGTTTGTTGATGTGTGTTGTCTAGCTCATGTTTAGTTTTTCAACATTTAAATGGTTGCTTTGACAATATGTACAACTGTTACATCATGCCAATGAAGCCATTTGAATTCAATTCAATTGAAAAGGGGGAGTGCATGGAGAGCAAGAGGTTCAGAATAAAGAAGTAGGAGAAAAAAGCTGACTCAGACAGACAGACAGACAGACAGACAGACAGACAGTTAGTTTGGGATTAGATCAGTAGTGCTCCCTAGTGGTGGGCTACTGGACTTTATTTACATGATATATACATATCCTCCCTCAGCTCCGGGAGTTGTTTGGTTCCCCTCATACTCCCTCGTCTTGTATTTACTGTGAGTTCTTAGCGACTATCCGCTTTGAGCCTCCTAAGCAGGCTTGACATATATTCAACCCAAATGGACCCCGCCCCCTCCGCCAACCCTTCATACCAAAATACCCGACAATACATTCTAAGGAGCTCGACTAATGAAGGCAATTGTGTTGATGTATGTAGGTCTTAGGCTGGGGAGAGGGTAGCAATGAGTGCCAATGGGCAATGATCTTGGAGTTCCTGCCCCATTGTTCCATTTGAAATGGAGTTAGGAAAATACCCCATTTATCGTCCACTGAACAACCGCCTCGTGTTTCCATATAAATGTTAATGCTCTGTCCCCGAGTGTAATTTGTTGCCCTTTTTTTCTTTTGTTTTTTTTTCCTATATTGTACAAGGGTGCAAGAGAGAAGAAGGCAGCTACCAGGGGAAATAGAAACAAGGCAGATAAGGCATTAGAGTAATCCAACTTCTCACTAAAATCCTGTTTGATTTACAAAGACCCAACATGGTCAGCTCAGAATGGGGTGATTTGTCCAGTGTACAGTAGACCATGGAGTTATTCAGGGTAATCGTCATGTAGGCTATTGGTTTGAAGCTTAGCGTGCGTGCGTACACACGTACACACACACACGCACGCGCAGTCGTTTTGCTATCCCGTTATCCACCAATATCTTCCTCAGTATGAGAACTATACAAACTAGAATTTCATCAAGCCATCTAATTGGTCAAAGACACACTTGAACCTTGCTAGATCACTTTTCCACTTTGAAAGGCTTGTTAAAACAAACGGTTCTCGTTTAAAGGCTGGCACTGAATGGAATGAAAAAAAGTGACCTTTTCAGAGCAGAACACTATCTTCATAATCTAACATCCACTCCAGCAACAATACACACCGTCCAGCTATCTGAAGATCAGCATCCAGAAAGAGGTGAAGAAAAGAATCACGGAGACAGGCAAGAGAAGTTCATCATGAACAAGTGTTCATCATGGACAATATGAGGCCAAAGCTCCTCCGGGGGCTAGCCAGTGATCTAGTTTTACACTGAATCTACTATAAAGCATTTGCTACTAGCTATTGACGAGTTGGGGAGAGCCGATTCACTCAAAACATGACTGGAATCAATTTGGGTGAAACGCTTAATTGCTAATAATAATTATTATTATTTTAATATTCCTACATGGATTTCACTTGGGAGTAATCAGAACTCACATTATTAACTGGTAACCAATTTTTCTTTTGTCCTTGTGATCCATAACTTATGGACGCATGTAGAGGTCCGTCAATATTATTTTGGGTCAATTACCTTGGCATCATGACTTACTTATTAACCCGTGATCATGAGATGATAAAAGTACCTTTCTGATGACCACAAAATGAACAATGATTGTTAGAGAATCCAGTAAGGATGCATCTGGATGGATTAGACCACTGACTGGCCAGTGGGTGGCACTTGGTTTGGGTTTGTCTATTTTCACCATGGCTCCTGGGTCACAACGTTCTCACTTTACAGCTCAACAGCACACTGAAATGTGGATCTAAAAACATCCGGGGCAAAAAATAGGCAATGCCGTAACAGAAGTTTGATTCACATTTGATTGGTGCTTCCTAACTTGACAGCTTGATCAGAGTCTCATGAGCCAGGTGCGCTGTGCTGGCTAGATTCATTTGCATTGAGGTAAAGTTGTGTTTATGCAAATTCAGATAGTGAAGAGTCTGTCCATTCACCATGCCCTATCCATCATGCATTGCACGTTCACATCTCTCGCTCTCCAAAGAAAATGAACAGGATCTGCTAGCTTGACATCCGACAACATGCGACATTATTCAGTTGAGCGCCGCTGTAAGCAACCAATGAAGTGACCATTTACAGAGGTCAGTATTATCAGCAGCCTCAGCTGAAAGTTATCACATGATCCTGAGAAAACAAATGTCTCTTGTGATCATGAGATAATGGAACCCAAATTAAGCATAGGAGGACCTACACAAAGGCTATGTTATTTAAATTCTAATTGGCCACCACCACTGGTTTATATTAATTGAGGTTTATTTGGGGAAAATGCCGTTATGCAGATTTACCACCCAAATCTGTGAATTTACCAATGAGGTGGTCATGATGCACATGTACCGTAACGTGAGAGAGGTCTGTCTTGTAGATCTCTGTTCACTCTCCATGGTGCTGAAGTGCCTGTTGCTAATAGTTGCTCGGCTGTGTGTGCACGTCTCAACGTATGCATGAAATTGTGGTGACTTTATGCACTAGGAGAGAGGGGGCATCATGTGATTTGGACTTCGGCTCATCGTCAATATTGCTGCTGAAGTGCACACATAGCTTATATGATTATGTGACTATTGTTAGGATTTGCATTTCACTTTAGAAATCAGCTGTTTTTAGCTTTGGCAGTAACTCTGCGTGCCGTTCTCTCGATACTATGCTCAGGCTGGACTAGCCTCTAAAGTTTTGTTTCAGAATTGGAATTATCATAGGTAACATTTGCAGGATTCTTGAAGAGGATAAAGTAACCTAGCATGATAGATTGCTTTTTTTCCCCCAGACTAAGGCAAGGCTGGTCACGGGGCCAAGGTTTAAGAGTCACAGTTGGCTACTGGCTTCATACATCATACTTAATACAATTTCCACTGTGGCAGCACTAGTGTCAGTGAACTGATGATTGGCTTTGAAGCTCACAAATTTTAAAATGTACAGCTAATCCTCAGCAATATGAAGCTGTATGGAGACGCCCTAAAAGTCATGAATGTTAATTTGGAAAAACATCAAAATGTTCATTTTGTTTTTTCACTCAAATAAAGGGGATTGGCTACCTCTGAAATAGTCAAGCAACTTTCATGAATGTGTAACATCACTTCACAATTGTTAAAAAAATTTGAAAACAAACAAATAAACGGCTCACAGTGGCTGTTTGGGGGGGTTAATTTCCATATATTTCAGGCTCATTCTGGGCTCTTCATACTCAACAGCACTAGCAGCAGCTGAAAAAGTCACCTTTCCTTCTCCTCACCTCTCCTCTAGAAGAGTTTTCTTAAGTCTCTCCAAGTCCTGCCTTCCTCAGAACCAACACCTCAACGCCACCCTTACACACCGCCCCTCATTAGTCGCTACTGTACATCCAATCCTGCAGTGTCATGAGAGAAATGAGGGACTGGGGAGACAATTCTTTTCTTTTTTTTCTATATGACAGACAAACTTGTCTTTAAGATCTTACTCATGACATATTGGTTCAGGGAATCACCACAGTCAGGATTACAGTCAGGAAATTCCCCCCTTGGTGTAACTATTAAAGATTTAGAACATTATCAGATGTCAGAAGACACTAAAGGATATCACCTGATTTCAATTGCACCCAACTGCTTCTTCAACTAGCAGTAATTACTACATACCATACAAGTCGTAAGGTTGTAACAGTCTAAATTGCAAAACCACCCACCCGGGTCTCCAATTCTCTAAACCTGTTTATATTCAGGAACATGGCTCTGGTGGCAGAGCAGGTCTTCTAGTAAACTGGAAGGTCACCGATTGGATCCCCCTCTCCTTCAGAAAGTGTGTTGAAGTGTACTTGAGCAAGACATGGAACCCCTGACTGCTCCCCAGCCACTGCAGCTGTCCACTGCTACTGTACAATAGGATGGGTTAAATGCAGAAACAAAGTTCATTATAAGAATACAATGACCAGATAAAGGGACTTTCTTTGCCTTTCCTCACAACAGGTCTGATTAATACAGAGACTTCAGATCTAGCCCCATGACAGAGTATGTGCAGATGTACACATCTCCTTGCTTTATATACACGTCTCTATGAATAACTTAAGAAATAATTAATTGCACCTGCTATTCTAATCCTATGAATCTGCAAAGAAGTAAAAAGATAGAGATATTTTTCTAAATGTTCCTATGACAAGGTAGCAGGGGATGGTAGTGGACATGTTGGTTGTTACGGGACTTTAACCTGAAACCCTCCGGGTACAAAGCACTTTGCTAACTAGCCACTTGGCTAGAGGTGATGGAATTGAAAACATATCTCAAATCTATTTATCTCTTGATCTAGAAACCCAACAAACAATCGTTGGTGTGACTTGATTGAGCTGTAGTAACTTGGGAACACCTTGTAACTCAGCACTTTCTAGAGAAAAACACACAGCAATGCACCAGCCTCTCTGCTAGAAAGATGCCGTGGGGAAAAAAGTAGAAGGTAGCCTTAAATGTCACTTGAAAATGTTGCAAAGTAATTATCCATCCATCCATCCATCCATCCATCCATCCATCCATCCATCCATCCATCCATCCATCCATCCATCCATCCATCCATCCATCCATCCATCCATCGTCAACCGCTTATCCAAAGTCGGGTCACATAGGAACTGGCATTTATCTCAGTTCTCATTGGCCGAAGGGCAGGGATACACCCTTGGAAGGACACCAGTCCATCAAAGGGCAGCGTCTTGCTCAAGGACACTTCAACACACTTCTCTGCAGGTGTGGGGAATCAAACCTGCAACCTTACAATTGCCAGACGACCGTTCTACCCACTGACATATGCTGCCGCATTTGCAAACAAACCAAATGAAAACAAAGCTCGCCAAAGTTTGAGCCACGACTGAATACACTCATGATCAAAACGGAATAAAAGACCAAAAAAAGTGGTCCACCGGGAGACTACTCTGTCTCTTCGACTGTGTTCCTTCATTCCTCCATTCTGTCCTGTGATCTGCTCCCTTCATATCTCTCTCTGTCCACCCCTCATCCTCGACTTTCAAAACCAGCCAAGTAAGAACTTTTACTCCTTGGTGCCTCGGAGATGCAAACAGGGATAAAAATTTCATAATGGAGCTATTGATTTGCAGCCGTTTTCTTTTTTCCAATTGGTTTATTTAGCATTGCAGATAGGACTACCTCTTTTCAAGGTGCTGCTGATGATTATATGTATATGAAGGGTGCTTTTAGAAATGAAACTTGTTTATCTATTTATTTGGCTTATAAATCAATGAGCTGTAGACTCGGTGAGTAGTGTGAGGAAACATCCTCTTCAGATCACGAGAGGATACGATAATCAGAGAGAAAATGAAATGAAAGAAAGG
>OMLC01097016.1:0-16607 GCA_900302585.1 Regalecus glesne | reverse complement strand
CTTTGTTTCTACGGTCTAGAAGATATTAGATTCAGAGAGGGTGTCTCGTTGACTAACTGACCTTAAGTACATACAAGCATAGGTACCATGCCTTATATTTGTACGTACTGAAGGTCATTAAGTACCATGTTTTTGTATGTTTTCAACATTTAGTATGTTTTTATGTTAAGTCTGGGGTTCAAATCTTGCTCATGACCAATGTTGTTGGTCAATTAATTTTCTTTTCATCTTTTTGTCACTCATATAATGGACTGGAAAGCAGATTTGATGTGAGACTAACATTGATCTAAGTACTGGGTTAGCCTTTCATTACTTTGTTATATCTCACATAGAGCTGAAAAAACAGCAAAGGGGAGACTCTCCAGGGCTAGACAGCCCAGAAGCCAAGGAGGCTCGCAAGGAAAGGAAAGTTCTTGAGAAAAAAATGGCTCTCAACAGGAAGAGGAAACTAGATTCAAGGTGTGTCTCTTGAGTTGCAGATTTTAATTTTTGTTTATGCTGCTAAGTACAAGCTTACATTCATCATTTTGTGTAATATACCCTATCATAGCTCATTTATTGTTTCCCTTCAGGAAAGAAGCAGATGTTCTAAGCAAAAAAAAGGGTGATCCAGGAGGGGAGGGCTCTAAGAAGGCAGTAAGTAGAAGTAATCGTGATCCAATAGAGCGGTTTTTAATACAGGTAGAATAGCTTGTACTTGCTTGTCTTTCTGCTGAAACAGATTATTTTGTTTGTTCTCCCTTAATTAGGAAGTGAAATCAGCCGTCTCAAAGACCCAGATACCAAAGCTGATCAAGAAGGTCTCAGAAACATTATTATCTAGTGAGAGACACCGAAGGCAGAGCGGTAATGTCTCTGAAGATTCCAGTGACCCAAAGAAGGTGACTGAGAAGAGCCGAACGCACTCCTTCATCTTGGAATTGGAACAGGGCTCCCAGGAATCCTTGAGGCAGCGTTCAATTGGAAAATTTGACCGCCCACCGCGGAAGGAATTGCATTCTAAGGAGCGCAAAGAGAAAGAACGCAGCCTGTCAGATGAACGTGCCAAACTTAAACAAAAGCTGGAGAAAAAAGGTGAATCCCAAGTGGAGGAGTTTCAGCAGAAGGAAGGCAACAGTGTCAAAACGACCTTTCCTGAGGAGCGGAGTGAGAAGAAAGCCAAGGTCAAAGGGGATAAGAAGATGTCAGGCATCCCTAAAGAAGGGAGGTTGTCTACATCAGATGGCATGACTAATGAGGGTAGTCAGAAAGACACCACAACCAGAAAGGTAAAGGCTCCATTTGTGGATACCAAAGCAGAAAAGGATAAGGAGAGAGAAAAAGACAAAATGCGAGAAAGGGAGAGAGTCAAAGACAAAGAAAAGGAAAAGAGCAAAGGAGAGAAGACTTTAACTAAAAGTGAACCCAAGCTGTTGCCACGTTCAGACTTTACTGGCTCCTCCGAGGACAGGTCTGAAATGGAGCCTGGAACAGATGGTGCCAAGAAAAAGGATAAACACCCCAAGGAAGTCCTGAAAAGATCAAAGAGCCACTCTGAAGACAGACAAGGGGATAAGCCCAAAATTAAGTCTGATTGCAAAGACAACGAGAGGGATAAAACCAAAACTGACCAAGAAGGTCAGAAACCTGGCAAATTCAGCTCTGAAAATGACAAAGAGCTGAAAAGGTCCAAATCCACAGAGAAAGGAAGGCCCCTGGACAAACCTAAACCCAAATCCCGGGAGGAAGTGAAGACTCTGGCCTCATCAAAGATAGATAAGAAAGCTCAGAGTTTGGAAATCAAAATCAAAGATGTTTCGATTGGCAAACATGAGGCGGGAAAGGAGAAGAAAAAAGAGGGAATCACAAAGGAGCCCAAAAAGGCTTCAGAGGAGAAAGAAAAATCACAAGATTCCTCACAAGAGAAATCTGAGATGAAAAATGCCAAAAAGAAGCCGGAGAAGAGGGATAAGACCTCTGAGAAAAAAGATGAGAGCAATGAAGACAGGAAAGTTTCCAGAGGAGACGACAAATCTGACAAGTCTGAAAAGTCTTCCAGGTCATCTTTTTCCCCCTCTCTTGAGATAGAGGAACCCTCCAAGAAGCCAGTTCTTCCTCAAGATGTGAGCACCGACTCTGATCCCGTAGCCGCCACCATTACCACATCCTTCTCTGATGATACCTATGACGCATTAAGTGACATCACTCCTGAACCGGAGGATGGTGAGACCGAGATGCGACTCAGTGAGCTGGAGTCACGACCCTTGCCCAGTGATGCGGATGCTCTTCTGACTCTTATGGACATCTGCACTTCAGCAGATGCAAGACTGCCCCAGGATGGTGGTCCAGGGATTGTGACCCCTGAAATGACTCTTCAGGATGCTGATATGAAGATGAAAGAAGCGGCACTGACTCTCCTCTCTATGGACCCTGACAGTACACTATCGTCCAGTTTAATAACAACAGGTGCCAGGGAGGATCCAGAGGTGAGTCCCCCTGCCCAGCAAGTAATGGACACCACCACAGCTGTGGAGGCAGAGCAGTGTGCTTCTGATAGTATCAATTCAGAGGCTGAAACCAAGCCATTGACTGCTGACTTGCCAGTATTTGAGTCTCAGCAGATTGACCAGCATGTTGATGAAAAAACAAACCAAGCAGGTAAGCGAAAAAGCTTTGATCAAAATAAATTCTTATTGGCAGAGGCCAGCCAATGTGTTGTTACTAAAAGGATGAACCTATTGTCTTCACAGATGCATCAGAAAAAAATGAGCAAGAACAAAATGATTCAGAGGTCCAAACATCAGCTCCTCAGGTAAAAATGATTGCTATATGTTCAGTGTTGTCAGTCTTTATTCCATTAAATACTCTCATTCTTACCCTGAGGCAGGTTAATTTCTTAGACGGCGGTCTGGCTTGTTTTGCTCTATGTGGTCATTTTAAACTGATCTGTCTTCTCCATGTGCTTGTAGTGCATGTTTTTTGTAGGGTTCATAGATATTTTGGCAAATGTGAATTGTACTGTACATGTAAATATTGGACTGCGGTAGCTTAGTGGTTTGCACGCTTGCTTCAGGAACTGACGAGCCAGAGACAGCAGGTCAAAATCCTCCGCACGGTATTAGGAAGGGCATCCGCCCTTAATTCCCCAAGCTCCATCTAAACTGTAATTTTTTCTGTGCCCACCACAGTTCATTTCAATCAACTCACAAAAAAATACACAACCCCCCAAACTTTTGTCACAAGGAAAAAAGGGTTGTTTTTTTTTAAACAT
Organism: Regalecus glesne; assembly: GCA_900302585.1. Lineage (NCBI taxonomy): Eukaryota > Metazoa > Chordata > Actinopteri > Lampriformes > Regalecidae > Regalecus > Regalecus glesne. Next base: position 13,357 of record OMLC01097016.1, on the reverse strand, counting down.
AAATGATCACTGGCTTTCGCCAAGTCACGGTCACCATAGTGAGTAATTAAGATGTTGACAAGTGTCCAGAGATGTTTAGCTGTCAGATCCTCAACCGGTCCCTTGAGGTGATGATTTTTCATGGAGACACATACGAATATACACAACAAACACAGAGGTAACACAGTGCTAAGGCCTGGGTAGTCTAACAAAGTGGAGGTCTAACTTCTTCCTGCTCCTTACTCGATGGCGTCAATCGCCTTTCTGATTCATGCAACTCATCATGAAGAAAAGAACAGGGCCAGTCTTTCCAAAAGCAGGTAAATCAGAGCCATATCAGTGATAGACAGGACTGGTAAATAGGTGGTGAGGAATGAAAATAGACTGATAGCTAGAAATGTTTTCGTATTGTTTGTTACTGTATAATTTGGTAGTTGCTCTGTCACAGAGTGGGGGAGACCATGCGAGCATGGAAAGAAATGGAAATTATTTAAAAGGCGTGGTATCATTTAGTCTATCACATGTGAATTTTCCATATCCCAGTCATCAGTGCTTGTATGTCATGGCACTCCTCGCAGGAATGTGTACATTTTTGAAGATGAAGCCATCTTATGCTAAATCATCATTTCTTGGTGTAGGATGATTCAACTGTCTCAAGTGTACTTTGCACCTCTTTTGATGGGGAAAAGAACATTGATCCTGAGATAGCAATTGAACCAAAGCCTGTTACCGAATTTGCTCCACTTGATAAAAGAGAAGGTAAGAAATTACTCACACTTCTTCCTTTTTTGTTTCATTTTTTTCTATAAGGGCTGTGACTTAAATTCATAAATCCAAATTGACCGGCAATTTCTATCCTTATTATTTGTTATTATATAACAGGATGGTTGTTGCTTTAACTGAATTGTATTAATAAGATATTCCAAATCCTTAAAAAGTTGAAGTTCCACTCACAGTGCTAGCATTTGGATTGAAAAGACATTTTATTTGCATTTACTTGCCTGAACTTCAGCTACAGATGATGCATTTTTAACCAAGGAAGACAAATAAATAATTGAAAGCACAGAGGTCATTGTTTGTAATATACACTGAACAACAGACAGAAATTGATGAGACAGTGTCCAGCAAATGTCCGCCATTGAAAAAAACAGAAAGTTATGGTTGAGAACTAACAGCAGTCTTCCACTTTTGACCAACTCTCTCATCTTCTGAACCTTGATTTAGATGAAGTCAAGGTAGATATTGTAGTGCTGGAGACAAGTACCCTGGTGAGTTGCCATTCCTATTACTCAGTTTCGCTTGAGTAGTTTTGAATTGAAAGTTACTTTGAATAAAAGTGTGCTAAATGAAAAAAATAAATAAGTATACATTAAATTTCAAGCATAAATGGATGATCTGTTTTTTTAACAATAGGTTAAGATGGAAGAGGACAATCAGGTCGAGATGGACATTGATAACCTAAGTAAGTGGCTAATTGATTTATCATTGTGTAGTACCAACATCTACGGAATCTGGGGGATTTCCTGCAGGCATTGTCCCAGCTTGGTCAAGTTTTCTGCTTGTTGGATATCATTCAATCAATAGCTTCCTAACAGAATTAGTCTTTCAATCTTTCTGTCTCTTCACTAATAGGTGAGGTTCAAGATCAAGCACAGGACAAAGAAAATGTTTCACAAGAAGGGAGTGATCCACAAAATGTAAGAGCTTAACTTTGAACATATTCAACACCAATTATTCCCAAGCTAGCAGCATCCTCTATTTCATCACTGAAACAATTATTCGTCCTTTTTATCTTTCTTTATCAAATCTGTCTATCCAATCATCTGTTCCAACCATATAAATATATTTCTATTCTTATTGTCTGTCTACAAATCTTTCTTGTCCAACTGTATCTTCTATCCTACCATGTCCATCAATTACTTTCAAGTTCCCTTTAATGGTCTCAGTAATTGATTTGACCTATTTGGGTGTTGAGATCTTCCTCACCATTCATCAAATTATCCCAACTAATTACAACCCTCTCACAAACAAGGTTATTCAGCTTATAAATCGGTAGCAAAAATTGTCCATATCTATGACAGGAAGTACAATTTTTTTTGGAAAATGTCCATTTATCCTAAGTTTCTTTACCGTTTTCATTGTATTCCACTTTCTCCCCACCTTCCTTGTTTTGTTCATTTTTTAAAACATTTTTTTAAACTTCATGTGGAACAACAAGCATCATAGGATCAGGCTTTCACTGTTATATTTACCATATGATAAAGGTGGATTAAAATCTCCCAACTCTTCTATGATTTTACTGGGCAGCTCATATTAGAGCAGGAATACTTAATGAAGAAATACTTCTCAAAGTGGGTCTCAATGGAATCTTGATTAATTAATATAATTTAAACCTATATGTGCACTCAGCCGATAAGGGCAAACTCATCTGACTAAAAACCCCTTTCTTGAAAATACATTAATAACTTGGCATAGTGCACTTGCAAATATTGGAGGAATTAACTAAATTATCATTTATTTGTTTAAAAGGAACCATGTCCAGTTTTTACATAAATGTCACCATAGGATGCACTTGCACCAGAATATAGCTTCAAGCTAATTCGCATCAGTAGTTCTTTGGCTGTTCAAATCAGAAAAATCCCAATACATCTCTTTTTATCTCAATATACACATGCTACGGTTTCCTCCCTCCTGTCGACGCTCTAGAGGGGCATCAAAGCGACACAGCCATGGGTAACTCGGGGAATACGGATGGGAAAAAAGGGATAAAATTGTAAGAGAATTGTTATTAGTAGTAGTAGAAGTGGTAGTAGTGGCAGTAGTAGTTGTAGTAAATTCACTTTTTTGAAACAGACCAAAAAAAAAACAACAATAAAAATCCCACATGCATTTTTACTCCCCTCAAAAATATCAGGTGACACCATCCTTAAACCAGACGATCCCACTTGGGATCGTCTGGTTTGGGAACCCTTGAGCTAACCTATCAGACCGTTTTAATGGCAATGTTTTCATGTCGGGGCGGTTTCATGTAGGGGGCGGCATAGCTCAGTGGGTAGAGCGGTCGTCTGGCAATCGGAAGGTTGCAGGATCGATCCCCGGTCCTGCATACAGCATGTCGAGGTGTCCTTGAGCAAGACACTGGACCCCTAACTGCTTCCAAGCGCCATATGTTGGCAGCTCACTGCTCTAATACAATAGGTTGGGGCAAAAATGCAGAGAAATCCAAATTTCCCCTTTCGGGACTGATAAGGGAATCATTATTATTATGTAATTTGAAGGACTTAAGGCCACATATCAAATTCTGTCAAAACAGTATTTGTTATTTTTTTATTTTATTTTTATTCCCACCTGAATTCCTCGAGTTGCCTACTGCTGGGCTAGTCTCTTTGATACCCCTCTAGAACGTTGACAGGAAGGAGGAAGTCGTAGCATGTGTCTTGTCCAAGTCATGTGACGACCAGCCCTCACTATTTCGCACATCACGGTCTTGTGGGAAAAGCATGACACAGAAATGCACTGAATGTAGGTGTCTGTCAAAACACTTTATAAAATATCATAAGCTGTGATGTTTTATATTTGCAAACTAGTGTAATGATTTGAAACTTCCCCCTCTACCCACCCTAGAAGATTTCATTTTGATTTTTTTAGAATCTATGGGACAGGTTTCCAGGTTAGGACAGGTTAGAAGCATGCTCTTTAGTTCAAACCCAAACTGTTAACATACATTCTAAATGACTGAAATACAAATACATAAGCAGACAGTACACTACTCCAACTTGGTTGTATCACTTTAACCCTAATATTCTTGAGTATTAAATCTAATTGCCAGAAATAATCTTTTTTCCATTACATGTGGGAGTGCCCCGAGATGATCAGATTTTGGAAGATGTTGGACCTGTCCTCTTAGATCATTAGTAAATAAGTTTCTCTTAATCCTAAATTGTGTACATTAGATATTTACCGAGATGGGTTTATGACCTAAAAAAATGTAAGATCTCTCCTCAACATCTTCTTTTTGGAAGCTGAACAGTGTAAGTCTGCTCCTGGATGAAACCAACAACCTGTGTAATTCCACAATGAATGAAAAGAATGACTTCTTACTTTGCTTTAGAAAAAATAAGTTGCATCACAAAGAATAAGCTTGATGAGTTTTGGGGCATTTGGAATATCTCCTATAACTTTCTGGAGAATCATTGTCTAAGTAGATGTATGGAATATTGAACTGATTTATATGCAGGGCTGTATTTCCCCCTTTTTAACAACAATAATTATTTGAATTTATTAATTGTGTTCATCATCATCTTTGTTGTATTTATGTGCACATAGCCACCTTTTGTTCTTTCATTCTTTTTCTAGAGTAAAATACTTCAATTAAGTCAAGTCAATGAAGAAATATTTTAATTATTTTCAGATTAAGCCTGATGATCCTGAGATGCCTGAAGAGGTCAAAGAAACTGAACTTGGACATCAGTCCACACAAGTCAAACAAACAAGTGAGTCATATGACCTCTTCCGTTACCTGCACAGTTCAGTTCAACTGACTGCTCCAGCTATTGTGTTTGTATTAATCTTTTGAAAGTGGACCTCCCTGCTGCCCACGGACCTGCTGGCTGCCTGGGTGGCCCATGAAAAGCTGCAGAAATGTTTATTTTGTAAATAAAACTATCAAAACACCTTTCACTCTGCTCATAAAAAGGAGCATATTTCAAAGACAAAAAAATGTAAACAGTTCAAGTAACTTATGGAGTGTCAATATTTTGTTACATTTTCTACATTCAGAATTCACAGAAAATTGTATCAGTTCGTCTGGACATAATGTTCATTGGAAGAAACACTTCATCACTCATCTAAGTGACCTCTTAGGTCTAAACTGACAGCAGGTATCCCCATTCATATAAAAAGTAGATTCATAATAATCTAACCAACAGTTGGGTTTCATATGCATATTGCCATGATCATTAACTACAGTCAAAATGTCTTGATGCATGCTCAATAATCCAGGTAGGGAAATCACAAAAAGAGGTGAATCTGTTCAACTGGATCAGAAGTTCACATCCTTGATAGGGAGGATAGCGTTCCTATCAAGGATGTGAACTTCTGATCCAGTTGAACAGATTCACCTCTTTTTGTGATACAGTCAAAATGGGCTTGTACACTAATCACAGAGGATTAGAGAATAGTTGCAACTACAGCATTGCAAGATGGTGACAGATGTGTTCTTAGTCCCCAGTGTTCCAGTGTTCCTTAATATCAACAATGTGTCAATCCTTGTCCTTGAAAGAGTGGACACTGAGCTATAGATGGGTGTAGACTGCGAAGTCCTGGCCTGACTACTCTGGCATCTGAGCATGTAGTGAGACACGCATCACCAGATAGCTAAACACTTAAACTCAACTGAAGTATCACTTGGCTTAAATGAAGGAGCATAGAGTGAGTTGTCAATGTGCACTAGTATGTCCAGTTATTGAAGCTACGGTTTCCATTTTGTCAAGCCTTTTGTAGTGTAAAACTATATGTAAACCAATACCAACCAGTGCAGCAAGTATTGATCAATTGATGATTACTGGTTACGTCGGGCTTGCAAATCTTCAGTCCACCTTGCCCAGATCTGCTATTGGTCTTTCAGGGAATCCAGTCTGTCTGCTTATTTTAAGTCTGTGATGGAGCAGTTCCTAGGCTGTATAAAGTCTTCATGAAGTTGTAGAAATTGGGAATCTCACTTCTGTCAGTATATGATTGAATCTCATGAGCTTTATTCATCCCGCATGTGTTTTGCAGAGCATGCAAAGTTGTTTTTACCTCCTTGCGTTCCATTTGCCACTGGTGGTGAAAGACGGCAGATACAGGGTAGTTGAGAGTAGCCCTATGTGCCCTATGCATGGTTTCCAGCAGGGATGTGATAGCGCCAGAGTTCTCATCAAACCAGTCTTTATGTTTTCTGGCTCTGAGGTTAGGAAGGTCCATTATGATCCATGAATTGTCAGAACTCAAACTCCTCAAACTCTGTTGCTGTCATACCTGTAGAATGACAGAACTCATTCTGTGCTGGAGCTGACTTCAATTTAGCACAGTTCAGAGTTACTTTTTATGGGTTTCTTGAGCCACTGTAAGGGGTGCACTTTGATGTGGAGTTTGGTCCTGATCACGTGGTGATCCATCCAGCATTCTGCATCTCCCATGGTCTGAGTCAGCAAGGTCATGTTCTCCACAGAGTTAGAACGCTTAGACCATTTGCATTAGCTTGATCGATCCCATGCCTACCTTATATGGTAAATGGACTTGTTCTTATATAGCAGTTTTCCATTCTGAAGACCACTCAAAGCGCACATACCATTGTCCTTTCCTACCCTAGCATTAAAGTCTCCCAGAACAAGGATCTTGTCCTTTTTTGGAATATGATGAAGGTTGTCGTCTAGTAGCTGGTTGAAGCTGTACTTCACATCATTGTCAGATGGCAGTGTTGGTGCATATGCACTAAACAAAGTGGCATAGCATGCCTTTGCAAGGGGGATACATAGGATCATTAGCCTCTCACTTAGTCAAGTAGGTGCTTTAGTGAGGCTGGGTAGATTGCCTTCTTAATTGTCAGTCCAACACCATCTTGATGTTGTTCGCCAAGGGGATAGCCTCTCCAGAAAAAGGTGTACCCTCTTCCTTCCTCTCTCTGTGAGCCTTCACCTAGGAGTTTAACCTCCCTTTATTACCTTTTCTTTTCCTCTGTATATAGTCAATCCGTGTGCGTGTGTGCGTGTGTTTATCTGAAGATTGTGGTGCTGTGTTGTCATTCTGTTTGAGGTACCTATGAGAGCCATGAAACCGAAGTCGAATTCCATGTATATGGAAACCTACATGGCCAATAAATTGATTTACGGTTCTGTGCCTGGCTTTGCCAAGGGCAGCGATATCCACATTTTAGTGTCTCAGTTCTTCAGCAGTCAGCACAGTCATTCAATGTGGTCTGTTGCCGTCAGTATCAAGGAGTGTCCAAACATGTCGTGTTGTCAATTTGAATGGGATCATTCAATTTAAGTTGCACTTCACTAGGCTATCGCAAGCATGTGCTCCTAATGTCAAGATATAATCAGTGGTCGAAATATGGGAGTCTTGGTCCACTTACCGAGCTGCGCTGCCTTCACCATGTTCGATGCACTGTCTATCATTAGGCAGGCGTGGTTTTCTTCATCAGGGTCCCAGCTGGCCAGCCCCTCTCTCGGGCCAGCTACAATGTCCTCCCCAGTGTGGTTGTCCAGGAATTAAGCAGTCTTAAGACGGCAAGCTTTTGGTCAAATTCTTCATTGATGGTCAGACTCTGATAGGGTTCCGCTGTATGGCTTGACCACATGTCTGTGGCGGTAGTGACCGACTCCATTGTTTTGTTAGAGCCAATACAACTCTTCTTACATGTTTTGTATAGCTCCAGTATGGCAACCTGGCTAAAATATATGTGGGATGGCATGCTGTTCCATTTATTCAGTCTCTTTAGCAAAACCGACAACCCACCCTTGGTCATCATATCGATGGGCATCATATCCTTCCCTATTAACACCGCTATTGCCTGAGTAATTTCACAGTGCCATTTTAAATCTCATTCATATAGAGATACACAAATTACATTTTGATCAGTGAATCCTGCTGGGGGATAATCGGCCTACTTCCACACTGGTGGTTGGGTTTTTAGCCATGCACTTGTCATACATGTCCTTGACGCTTTCTTAAATGCTGGAACATGTTTGTAGTGTTGTCCCGTGTTGTAACTATGGTAGCACATTCTGCATAATACCTGACTCTGTGTAGCATCTTCTTTCCTAAATCCAAAATAGGTCCAGACAACTGATGTACTGCTCCTCTTTGACACAAAAGTCACCTCTTCAATGTTCAGTTCTGTCAAGGCCATTTTTACAAGATGGTAATGTTACAGCTAGATAGCATGGCATGGCAAGTTATTTTTTTCATTCACTGTACTCACTCACATATCATGTGAGTGTAGAGTAGTGTGTGTGCATGTGAACTCCACGTGACCAGTTGTTCCCAACCATCTGGTTGGCTTAATTACACCCTTTATGATTTGAAAATGGTGTTCTATTATACTGTGATGTCAGATTGAATTCGATTAATCTTTCAGCCCCATTGTTTTGAAAATCCACATCTCAATTGTTCTGACACTCCTGGTATATACATCTGTTGCCATTTTAGAATGCTGTGATTGTAACTAGCTCCCAATCCTCTGTGAGTAGTACTTTGCCATGAGCTGCAGTGGCTCAGCGGGTAGAGTGCACGCCTGGGAGTCTGGCTTTGTGGGTTCATATCCTGCCATGTAGCTCGGTAAATACGAGACATTCATTGTAAAACTCTTTGAGCAGTCGTTAGATTAGATGAACTATATTAGGGATGGCATAGCTCAGTGGGTAGAGCGGCCATCTGGCGATCGGAAGGTTACAGGTTCGATCCTTGGTCATGCAGAAAGCATGTCGAGGTGTCTTTGAGCAAGACACTGAACCCCTAATGGCTCCCTAGTCACCATATGGCAGCTGCCCACTGCTCCTATACAATAGGATGGGTCAAATGCAGATAATTGCAGATTTCCCCTTGTAATAATAATAATAACAATATTTGATGCATGTTCAATAATCCAGGTATGGAAATCACAAAAAAGAGGTGAATCTGTGAAAGGGGTTGAAGGAGGCCATTTATATAAAGAGGGAACGACCGTCTTTGAATAGGGGTGATGGCCTGAGAGTACATCTGTCGGCGTCTTACAATACCGTGATGGCAAATATTCCCCAATCCTCCGTGAATTGTGCTCATTGCCACTGAATGTGCAGTTGATCGCCCGACTTGCATTTGAACCCAGCCTATTGTTGTGTGATATCAATGTACTGTTTATAAGGGGGGATGTTTGTTTTCAGCTCAGACTGAAGAAGTCACCTGGTGAGTGACAAAACATTTCCAAATAAACTTCTGATTCGGTTGAACTGATTGACCTCTTTTTTGTAAATAATAATAATAATAATAATAATAATAATAGTTAATTGTTCCTTTATCAGTTTCTCAAGGAGAAATTTGTGGGACTGATATTATTATAACATTACATTACATTACAGGCATTTAGCAGACGCTCTTATCCAGAGCGACGTACAACAAGTGCATAGGGTCAAGGTACAAAGGATACTGCAGCAACACAAATAACAAGAACAATTCCATTTATCATTTACCATCGTAAGCAGTTAAGGGTCACAGCAATTTGCATATGAAACCAGTCATTGTTTTTTGTCATATTGTTTTCATTTTATTGTTTATAAGGATGGAGATACCTGGAGTCAGTTGAGATTGTCACTTAGTCACTTAGATGAGTGATGAAAAATTTCTCTCACTAAATGCTGCGTCCAGATGAACTGATCAACTTCCTGTGATTTTCTTGGGTAGATTACTGAGAATGCATCAATACATTCAGAATAGTTTAGGATCAATATATTTTGAGTGTTTATTTGGTCAAATTTGATGAAGAAAAATATACCTGAATGTTTTTTATGACAACATTTTTATATTTTTCTCTGTGATTAGGTTTTGTTAACTTCCAGTACCTTTTAGCTTAGCGTGTACATAGTTTTGGTATATGAAGCACTTGAAGATACTTCAGGAAATGACATCATAGCTAGCAAAACCACCAATCTAGGTACTGGAGGGCCATTTTCATTTTGTGGAGTTGAAAGGGTTAAATAGTCTCAGATTTAGTCCAAAATTCAGATTGGGGTTTGGGTATGCTATTGGTTATTTTGTACCCTGAGTCTTTATGTCAGGAAAAAGTTTTATTTTAGGTAACAAAAATAACTGGTTTTAAATGTTAAACAATTTAAATTCTCGGATCATTTTTTTCAGAAAGTATATTTGGAGTTCCTTAGAATGAATCATTTTTTGTGACATCTTTGTTTTAGTTGGTATTTGTTACAACTTGAATTATTGTTGGATGGATTTTATCTTTCAGGTAGTGCCTCTGATTCAGACGGACATGATGAAAAGGTATCTGACCTGCTGGAAAAGGTAACCGTTGCAAATGTTATTTAGAACTCTGCAAAACCTGTTAAAAGTGAAACGGCAAAAGAACATGTTATATAAAGTGTGATCACAAAGTAAAATTATAATGACAGCTTTCTTTAATGGTACTTCTTTTGTTTTCCAGGAGGAGAAAACAGACAGAAGAGCAACCTGCAAACGAAAGCATTCCAGTCAGATAGCTCCAATGACCAATGACTCTGGTAATGTTGCTAAATTCACACACCCCCCTCTCTCATATCCATATTTGAGTTTTTTTTCCTAAAATAAGAAGTATTGTGTTTCATTTAAGCTTGATAACTGCCATGTACATCAGAATGTATATATTCGCTGTTTTTGTCCTGATTCATCGTCATCGGTGATGAGTCGGAAGTGAGGGTGACTGTCCTCTTCATTGGGTTGTCTACTTGTGGGTCTCCAAATAATTGAAGAGGCTCATTCATAATCCGCATCCTTTGGTGCAGTGTGGACGGGGAAAGTGGTGGTGGTTGAGCCTTTTTCTCTCTCTTCTTGTGGTGCTGTCATTTTTTCTCTGCAGGACAGTTGTTCCATTTCATGACATGCAGTTCCTTCACAATCGGGTTCTTAATCTTTTAGTTACTAAGGGAAGGTTTGTTGGCCAAGTAGGCCCTTTAGCCACCAATACACCACTTAACCAGTTACGCATATTAACACTAAGAGTTGGTCATTGCAGTCACAGCCTTTAACTGTCAGTAATTGAAGCAGTTGTAGGTGCCTTTGCCTCAGCTACTTTGTGAGAAGTTATTGACTTCGAAAAACTGCCTCCTAGTCACCTCTCCAGATTTCAACTAGCAATATATTGGTTTTCACCATGCATCTCTGAGGTTCAAGCTGTTTACCTTCTCTTATTGAAATTAATAGGCTTCCATAGTTTTCATTGGCATGATTTAAAAGATGGACACAACAGGTCTGTGAGATGGTTATTTGAATGAAAGCCACTTTATTCATATGAGATTTCTTAAATGGATCAGGTGAGGAGAAGGATGACAAGGAGAGCCAAGAGGAGCCATCTGCTGAGGTTAGTGGAGCTTGTTATTTCTATTTTCATGATCCTAACAAATGAGATGTTTGCTTTTTTGTGTATAATTTAAATTTACATGGTTGTTAATGTGATGAGTCTAATTAACCAAACTTGTTCAAACTTATTTCATAACAAAAATGCACATGGCCTCAAGAGTCAGTCTGAGTAGTTGGTGCTGCTGTTTCAAAGCAAGAGGGTGTGATGTCGAATCCCTGCTTTCTATTTTGACCATGCATGTTCTACCCTGGTTCACATGAGTTTACCCCAGTTACTCTGGTATTCTCTCTCACTCCAAAAACACACAGATAAGGTGTATTGGAGAATCCTAATTGTATATTTATGAACAGTGTGCCAGTGATTGTGTATTTACTTCTTTTAATGGACTCGTGACCTGGCAGGCACCAGCAAAACATTGAAAACTTTTTCTAGATTCCATTTATTAGATTTTGTTTTGGCATCCTGTTGATTTCTCAAACCATTTTTTCTTCCTTAGATGGATTATGAGAACATTCAGGAAGCCAAAGTGCCACGCAGGGGACGGTCATCATCTAAAAGCTCTGAAGTGGAAGAGGACCAACCCAAAGAGCCTGAGAAATTAGAGGAGACTCCTACCCACCAGGGCAGTGATGCAGGAGCCCAGGTCAAAGATGCTACAGCTGGTAGGCTGGTTTCTTTAAGTTAGGTACAGGGTTCCTATGTAGGTAGGCAACGTATTGAAAATGGGAATTGGACATTTTCCACTTCTCTTTAGAAAAAAATGATGGAAATATCTGTCTTTCAGTCCCCAAAACACTTCTACATTTGTAGATACAAATTGCAAAAAAAATAAAGAATTCATTCTGGTCAGTTTGAGTGAAACTCTGCTCATATGTTTACATGTCACATCAATAATGGTATGTTGACACAATTCGTCTATTGTCTTACCTTCAGATAAAAAGAAAGACGAAAAGGAGGAAGAGAAAGAAGAGAATCCCTCATTAGAGCAACAAGAAGTATGTTATCCCCTAGTGTTGTTTTATACTGTTATTCATAAATGTATGTTTGTGTGTCTCTATATGATTGTTTTTCAATACCAAAGTAGGTATGATATCCTACTTTTACTTTGTTAGTACATATACATTGATCCAGATTCCTAAGTTATGATCTGATATTAACCAATGTCTTATTCGTTCTGCTGTGGTCCCCAGGCATAAAGATTTAAATACTTTTAAAACAACTGCTTCATATAAGTCGTTGTGGCCATGAGTTTAACAGGGGCTATGTATTTATATACTTTATCATGTGGAATTTTCACAACCTCCCACTTCACAGACCGAAAAAGAGGAGAGTGGTCAGATGAAAGGCGGTCAGCAACAGAGCCAGACCATGTCACTGTCTCCACAGACGGAGGGAATCACAGATGCAGAAAGCTCTAACTCCAAAGAGAGCACTAATTCAGGTGAGTTAATTTTCAATTCTGTGAAAGTGTGGTAGCAGGGTGAGGGCTCAGTGCCTGATAAGCTTTACGCTCATATAGCTACCAGTCCAAATTGTGTACGTTTTTGGTCATCTGTAAACTAAACTATATTACATGTGAGTTTTATGTTGGTTAGCTTCTCATGATTTTAGCTAGGCTGTCAATTCTTACATGTTTCGCTGCATCTGTAGCTTAATGAACAACCCGACTAGACCTTGCAAGGATGTGGTTCGTTCATGTTTGTCATCGGGAAAGATGACATACTTCAATAAATATGTGATTTTTGTTCAATCATATCTCCATTCTAGGTGAACCCTGTCTGAAGCAGAAGAGGTCAGATGAGATGGAGGAATCAATTGAGGTGAGATTTAACCTCATCACGTGCAACTATTTGACTGTGACTTGGTCGGCTCTTTTTCTATTTCAGCCTGAATACCTCTCCTTTTGGATATTGATGCCAAATTGGAAAAATATATATATATTTATCTTTGCATTGGTATTTTTGATTCCATTTAGTTTGTTATCTTACAGAAAACTCAGACCAATAAGTTGTTGGAGGACAACGAAAACCCTCAGCAGGAACAAGAAGAGAGGCAACCCACTGAAGACCATGGTCAGGGGAAGACTTAAACACACACACACATTTACTTGATTGAATTGGTCAGAAAGATATGAGCTTACATTAGGTTAGTGTTGGGAAATTTACAGACTCAAAAACAAAACATCACGTCATCTCTTCCAAACCATCTGGGTAACATGTTACTTCAGATACGAAAAGAAATGAATGGAATATCATTAATCACAGATTTGTGGATGTGCCTGTAATCCTA
>OMLC01097015.1:0-15983 GCA_900302585.1 Regalecus glesne | reverse complement strand
GTGTTTCCCTTGTAGGTGAAGCGTTCCTTTGGCCTGTGTAACCTTCAGGTGACTTATTTTGATGAGGACAATGAGGAGGTGAGAGACCAAGCAATTACTGCCAAATCCTCAAACTGCCATTTCAGCTTGTGATATATGGAGAGCAGGCTTTTGATGACGATACTGGATTTGTAGAATATTTTGACTGTTTTAAGTGGCTTCTAAAAACCCATGTTTATTGGCAGGCCTTTCTATAAACCTGTTGAGGTTGGTTTTTAGTTTGGCGTGTTTCTTCCTGTGTTATGTTTAATTTGCATTTCATTTATGTTATATTTTACTCTTATTTGCATTATTGTATGTAAAGCACTTTGTAACCATGTGTTTCTAAAATTGTTATAAAAATCACTTGTACTTGTGAATGATAATAGTAATCATAATATGATAATTTGATAATAATAATCATTATAATAACTTGTTATGATAACAATACTAATAATGTTAAATAGATAAATAATACTAATATTTTTTAACCAGCAGTACCAAAAATCATCTATATTCTACTCCCAACAATGCAAGCCCCCTGTTTTGTGATATAACCTGCTGTTCTATGACAATTAGGAGAATTACCATATCCATAGCGTGCGCGCCCGCGCACACACACACACACACATACACAAAAGGCATACACTCAAAATTGATATTCAAGTCTATTAACCATATTTCCTTAATTGTTACAGGTGTCCATTAATAGTCAAGGTAAGTAAGTATTGCCATTAATACTCATTTAAGTCAAAAAGCCAATTTAAACTTCTAAAAGACTACAAGGTTCATTGTTTGAATTTTGAATGAATTATTTATCAATGCTACCTTAGAATAATTGACCTTCTCTGCTTCTTTAATTCCAGCGGAGTATGAGGAAGCATTGAAGGTAGGCTGCTTTCAATTCCACCAACCATTAGCATTCATACAGTTAAAGGAAAGGTAATAAATTACAGCTGGATACCACATTATATGTTTATATTAGGGAGGCTTAATTCAAGTGTACACTGTGGTGGTTTTTGTTGTTATTTGAAATGTCGGCTTTCGGAATGAAACATTTTACATTTGACTAAGTGTTAAAATATTCCTCTTTCTGTGATTTAGTTTTGACTTTTGACCATGCCAGTAAATTAATATTGGGGCAGTACAGAATTAGATTGAACTGAACAGGATCACATTTTATTCAATTGAGTAAACCACAGTTAATTCAAGTGAGGTCAAGTCCATCCATCCATCCATCCATCATCAACTGCTTATCTGAAATTGGGTCAGGGAGTCATGCTGGAAGCTATCCAAGCATTCATTGGGCTAGAAGCTGGGGAACACCCTGGACAGGTCGCCATTCTATAACAGGGCTGGATCAGTTAGGGGGTTCAGTGTGTTGCTCAAGGATACTTCAACATGCTATCTGAAGGGACTGAGGATTGAACCACCAAACTTCTGATTACTACTGCCCTACCTCCTGAGCAGGTTAAGACAAAAAGATGAGTCTTAAGTTTGGATTTATAGGACTCAATAAACTGATTGTCTGATGGCAGCAGGCCAAGAATAGGCCTTATAGGAAAAGGCTCTGCCACCAGAGCTTTATGAGGGAAATCTGGCTAATGCCTGTAACCACATTTGACATTTAAACTACAAACAGTGCAGTACATTTATTTAAAATACATTGAGCCAAATTCATCTGTATCTGTATCTTCACCCTCAAATGCTGCAGTAACTCAATTTCTGCTCTGGGATCATTAACATGTCCTTGAAATTGAGTCCTGTAATACTCGCTTTCCCTCTCTTGATAGTTTAAGTCACCTCTGCAGTCTCTTTTTGTGGCTATTCAAGCTAATTTGCTTTGGGAGTGTCAAGGATACAGGTGAGACTAATCCACAGACTTCTGGTATCTCTCAGAGTGCAGCAAGGCAGGGGAACCGTCTGCATATGAACGTGTATGAAACCCGGGGTCAGCCAACACGGATCCCCACCACCAAAGCCGGTGGAGTTGAGCCCAAGAGAGGGTTCCGGCCCCCGCAGCACTGCCCTGCTCTGGCCCAGGTGGTCAGCCGCAAAGTCCAGGCTGCTGTCCCCGAACAGGGCATGGTGAGGAATCGCTATTTAGAAACTAACAGGTGTTATTCTGTTACGCACACTTTGTACCAAAACATTATGAATTACAACAACACTTTGGAACGTGGTTGCATGGGCCGGAGAGGCTCGATGTCTTCCTTGCAAACACACACATTTATGACCATACATACACACTGGGTATGGACATCATCTCCAAGTATTTAGTCACTGTTAACTTTATTACATTGTAAATATAATTGCACAAGTCATCAATTTGATATCGTATGCCTCCTGGGATGAATTAGTTGGTTGGGATTCAGGAGGTATTTCCTATTACAGTGGCTTGACTATGTTGATGATTTTTTTGTTGTTGATGGTGATGCTGCGGCCATTTATGATAAAGTAATTATGATGCTGGCATATGAATGATGCTGATTATAATATAGATGATGTAATAACGATTATATTGCTGTGGCTCAATTCCAGATTAACCTAAAGCATTGACCCTTATTTATTAAGACCTTCTTTTACTGAGGAATATCTTTTCCTCTTATTCCTTGTATTCCTTCCATTCATTTTGACCTCCTCCTTTCTTTTTTTTTCCTTCTTCCTCCTCTTCATATTCCTCCAAGGTGATCATGAAGGAACTGAAAGGGACCAAAGAAGAAGACAAGACTCCTCCAGCGTGGTTCACTTCCTACATGGAGAAGGTAAGTGTGTGCCCGAACATCCAGTTGAGCTGCCTTGAAGACATTTTAAATCTTGTTCCCTTGCCCCCGACATACAACCCCCCTTTTTTTTAATCTTCTGTCCACCCCATCCATTACTCCTTCTTAACCCCACCTCCCTTTTCCTCCCTTTCTCTTTTCTTCTCTCCTACCCTCTCAATCTCTTTCTCACCCCTGTCTGCTTGTGTTCTTCATTCTCTCTGCGATCTGTCTACCTCCCTCATCGTCTCTGGATATCTAATCCTATTAATGCTATTCATTATTTTGTTTTCTAACCCTCATCTCCACCTTCTTTATCTCTCACCCCTCAACCTTTCCTTCCTCTCTCCCTCACTCGCTCACTTTCTATTTCACCCCTGCTCTTATCCTCTCACTCCCCCCTGTTCCTTTCTTTGTTTTGCTGACAGTTTAAGGACCAGGTGGTCCGTGAGGCAGTTGAGAAAATATGCCGTGAATTCTCTGGCCAGTGCTGCATCCACAAGCCCCCGGGAGGAGTTGAGGGAGGGGCGGGAGGACGAGGGGAAGCAGGCAGAGGAGTGGAGGCCCAGCAGATCCCTGAGGTGTCTTCCTCCACACTACCCGGTGCCCCCACCTCATCCTCCACCCCTCCTTGCTCTTCCTGTAGGGGGCAGACCACTGGAGGAGGGTACCAGTGCAGGTATGTACTACTGGTAGGCAGACACTTGATTTCATCTCACTCTTTGATTAATTTCACTCATTAAAGTCACTCTGGGGGAAAAAGTGTCTGCTGAGCTTTTGAAATGCGAGCCACAAATGTCAACAATGAAGCCATTTGACATGCAGGACTTTTTTTTCGATTGGCTATTGACCTGCACCAAGGCCCTCTCCATATTTACCAACACCTCTACTTTTTGCGCCATTGAATCTACTCCTTTCCCAGCTATATTTTTCCTTTTACCTACTAATAAAGTAGCCTATAACAATGTATTTAGAAATGCAATGAAGGAAGACACAGAGGAGGCATTGATATGCTTGATCAATAAATACTACATAATCTGCATAGGGGTCTTAAAAAGTGCAGTAAAAATGTGTTCTCTAGTGACTATCTGCAACCAATTGGCTTCACAACAACATCAGCAACCATCACTTAGAGCAATGGCAGTCTGAAACTAACACAATTAGCACTAATAAGATCCAGAATTTTAGAAGCTTTCTAAAGCAAATCTTAAAGCAATTTCACGTGAAGTGATGATGTAAAACTGTGCAAAATATGTACAACATCACATATGGCTATATATTCAGTGACTATGGCTTACCTGCCCTACAGTATCATGGCCAGCTTGGCATCAATTTTCATGCTCTTTATTCAAAGATTCAAGATATTTAAGATGGTTGGGAGGCTGCATTACAGAAAGATATCAAATAGAATAAAGACATAATAACAGTAAGTGTGTGTGTTTGTGTGTGTGTGTGTGTGTGTGTGTGTTAAGAAGTCTTGTAGTCTAAGGAAAGAAGCTGTTCCTCAGTCTGCTGGTGTGAGTTTTGAGAGTCCTGTATCTCCTTCTTGAGGCCAGCAGGGAGAACAGCCTTTTGTGTGGGTGCACTAAATCCTTAATGACCTGCAAGGACTTCCTGAGGCACTGCTTGGTGCACAGTGCCTGCGGATTGGGCATCTCACATCCAGTGATGTGCTGGGCACAACCCTACCGAAGGCCTTTGTGGTCCTTGATGGTACAGCTGCTGTACCAGTAGGTGAAACAGCCTGTCAGCAGTCTCTCTATGGTACCGCGATGGAAATCCCTGAGGATTTTGGGCCTCAGGTCAAATATCTTTAGACCATGCGGGTGCTGTTAGGCTTTTCTAACAGCACAGTTGCTGTGGCTTGTCCATGTCAGGTCTTTGTTGATGTTAACTCCCAGATATTTGAAATTGTCCACCATCTCCACCAATCTGCCATTGTTGGTGACTGGGGCGAGTGTCTCCCCTCTCCTGTAATCCACTCTGACCTCCTTGGTCTTGGAAATGTTCAGTGAGAGGTGGTTGTCCTGGCACCATTTTTCCAGGGTGGTAACCACCTCCTTGTAGGCCGTCTCATCACTCAGTGACAGGTTACTCCATCCAAGGTGTTTGAAGGAGTTTCATCAAAGGTCTTTCCTTCCCGCTGCTGTCAGACTATATAATCAGTACTGCTCCCTCAGTAGAACAAATTCAATACATGAACAACAACAACAACATACCATTTCATTAAAATTCAGTGTATCTTTCCTGTTCATATTTCTCCCCTTGTTTAAATTGATGTTTCATATTATGTTCTAGAGTTGATGCCTCTCTAACTGTGCTTTCTACTTTGCTGCTGTAACACTGTAATTTCCCCCTGTGGGACTAATAAAGGAATATCTCATCTTATCTTATCTTCCTCTCTCCCCCTCTTTTGCCTTCATTAGTGTGTGTACATCCTGTACATTGTGTGAGCACTGCAGTTTCTCTCATGACCCCAGTCACAACCTGGTGAGGGCAAGAACTCCTCTGTCCATCCCTGAGCATGGCTCACCTGCCCCAGACCATAGCAGGTAATGTATTACTACTCTTTTTTTAGAATTTCCTTTAAATATTACCTTTGAATAGGTCTTTTTTTAATCCTCTGTTTTAAATCTGAATTTAGATATGGATTAGGAAACAAAAGTTGATTTTTAGCTGGCCCAATTTCAACAAATGTATCAACAAATAGTGGCCAGAGAGCAGATAACTTAACAGAGACAAACTTAAATGAATGGTATGTTTTCCATGTCTGCTTTTCTGTTTATTTTCTTACATCACTCCTAATTTTTGTTATTTCCCATTCCCTTTCAGGTTCTACCGACGAGGGGATCGTACTTTCCGGAAAGCTGAGAAACAACGCTTAAAGGCGGAGAAGCGTCAACTTAAGGCAGAGGTCAAGGAGATCAGAAAGCAGCTGAGGATGGAGAGGCGGGGTTTGCAGTGGAGCTCCTCCCACAGAGATGGGAGCTCCTCTCCTGTCCTACTGCAGCCCCGTGCCACTCAGCACAACAGCCCTGAGTAGGTGGTCTACGTTAGCATCCACAAAATAAGTAGACGGACACATATACAAGTTTGTATAAGGCTTATCATCAGAGGTATAAATATATTACAGCATAAGAAGTTTCTCCTTTATACCTGTTTTGTGCTTCATGTCGTTTTAATTGGGACCTAGTAACTGATTACATCAAGCAATTCCAATTAGGGCCACGGTAACTTAGTGATGGAGCGTGCTCTTTGGAAACTGATGAGCCAGATGTTGCGGGATTGGTCCCACCACTGGTCAAAGAGCATCCAGTCTTCATCACCCAGGCTCCATCTAAATCCTTGTCCACCCCCACAATGTGGGGACAAATCATCCATCCATCCATCCATCCATTGTCAACCGCTTATCCGAAATCGGGTCGCGGGGGAACTGGAGCCTATCTCTGTTCTCATTGGGCGAGAGGCGGGATAGACCCTGTAAAGTTTGCCAGTCTACCACAGGGCAGAGCAGTTAGGGGAACAGTGTCTTGCTCAATGACACCTCGACACGCTCCTCTGCAGGACCGGGGATCGATCCTGCAACCTTCCTGATAGCAAGGCAACTGCTCTACCCACTGAGCCATGCCACCCCTCAGAATTACTTCTTTTTGTCAAAAATACCATAAATGTATAGGATTTTGTCTTAGAGGAGATTTTGGAAAAAAATAAAACATGTAATTGAGAGACAGAACACTTCCAGAATAATGTATAAAGGGAGACTTTGATGACCACCACTAACTAAGCCCCTTTGCCCAGGCGGCCGAAGCGTCCCTGTCCCCTAGTGGTTCCAGCCATGACGGCGGTTTTCTTGGATGAGAACCTTCCAGATGGAACCCGGCTACGACCTGGTACTAAATTCATCAAATACTGGAAGATGAGGAACACTGGAACAGTCAGCTGGAGTGCTGATACTAAGGTACATTACTCTAGTTTACTCCACTCTATTATCCAGGAACACTGGTATTGTCAGCTGGCTCACACATTCCAATAGGATTCATAATCTTTTACATATTTTATCAGTCACAAAAAGAGGTGAATCTGTTCAGCTGGATCAGAAGTTTATTGAGAAACGTTTCGTCGCTCACCAGGTGACTTCTTCAGTCTGAGCTGAAGGCAAACATCCCCCTCCTTATAAACGGTACCTTGATGCCACACAACAATAGGCTGGTTTCATATGCAAGTTGGGTGATCAACTGCACATTCAGTGACAATGGGCACCATTCACAGAGGATGACAGCTCAGACTGAAGGAGTCACCTGGTGAGTGACGAAACGTTTCTCAATAAACTTCTGATCCAGCTGAACAGATTCACCTCTTTTTGTGATTTCCCTACCTGGATTATTGAGCATGCATCAAGACACATTTTATCAGTGTTATTTGACAAAGAGCCTTAGTAGACATGGGGGGGGTTGACTTCAATTTATGGTTGGCTTAATGTTTTGTCAGTTGACTTTTGTGACAGCAGTTACATAACAGCATTGACACATTTTTTTTATTATTAATCATGCTGCTTGACACTTCATCTCATCTGTAAGAACTTTTGTGTTCAACATTTAGTTCTGTCATTATCACCTTCATAGAATTTTATAGAGTTCAATTTAATGGCTACCTTGGGTTGCAAAAACCATTTTGTTGATCATTTTGTCTCATTTTTCCACTCAAGACAACATGATTTTAACGTTGAGATAACAGAACCCTTGGCCAAAGCATAGATACTTAATGACTTTCCATGCCTTTTTTGTTCTTTGGCCTGGCGCTGTCAGAGGGTCTTTTTTTTTATTACAAACTTTTATGTTTACCATTCATTTTTAATAACTAGAAATTCCTCTTGTGAGCATTATAATTTTACAGCATGTGCACCATGAGATGAGTAGATTATAACATTAATCTATCCATCCATCCATCCATTGTCAACCACTTATCTGGCATCAGGTCGTGAATATAATATAATATATAATAATAATATGATAATATTTGCCATTGATTACTATCTGTCATCATTTGCTTCATTTGTCTCCCTACAGTTGAAGTTCATGTGGGGTAACCTGGCCGTGGGCTCTGGGGACCGTTGGAGAGAAGTATCTGTTCCCTCCCTACAACCAGGACAGGTGAGATGAGAAGGGAAAAGGAAAATACATACCATTTAGTAATTAGATATTTTTTCAGAGATAAAAATCCTTTCTGTTTCCACCTTTTTCTTTTCATTTCTTTATTTCGATTTCCTTGCTCTTCTTTTTTCAAACACTACTACGTTTTAATCTTATGGGCCAAATCTGGGCCTTATTCTACTTTTCTATTTGTTGTAGGTTGAAATGTAAAAGTCAAGGCCAAATGCCCAAATTGTAAAATGTATATCTACTTGACATGACAGACAGCTAGGTGAAATTAAGATAAGGATACAATGAGGATACATTGAGAAGGGACAATAGAAAACATGAAATAAGTACTGCATGACACAAATAGATTCGTCACTCCTGAATGTTCTCCTGGGTATGTAAGTTTAATGCTTCATTACTCTGTATCCTCATTGTGCCTCAGCAGGAGTGGGCCTGATAACATCAATAATGTATGTCCTTCCGTGTCTAGGTTGGTGTGGTGAGTGTAGCACTTTGTGCACCTAGTGTGGAGGGATCCTACACCTCCCATTGGCGTCTGGCCCACGGTGGAGAACAGTTTGGGCCCAGGGTTTGGTGTAGCATCGTAGTGGATCCTCTGGCCCCAGTTGCAATGATGGCTGATGGGATATTGGTCTCACCCTGTGTCACACCACAGGTTGGATGGATGAATGGATGGATGGATAGATGGATGAATAAAAGAAAGCAATAGCCCTGAGATGGAAGTTAACACTGATGTTACCATGTATCACACCTCAGGTGGAATGGATGTGACCTAAAAAGACAGAAGGATGGATGGATGTGTTGATGCATGAGTGATTCTGATAGTATGTCTGGTATTAGTCACACTTCAATATGTTACAAGTAAATAATACATGACTGGATTTATCAACCAATGAGGGAAGGTCAAAGCCATACAATAAGAGCCTTTTTCCCACCAGATGTTAACATGCTTTCACAGACAAGTAAGTACATTGAAAACTGAGTAGAAGAGTCACGATTTATATTCAGTTAGTTTAGCCCCCATATCAAACCAAGTTGCGCAGAATTTGTACAAGTGAGCTCAATAGAGCCAAGGAAGATGCTAGATACACATTCACATTTAACCAGCGATATAATTTCACTATTACTGCTAGCAATTAGTATACAATGTCAGGTAGGTCATGGTGAACAGTTGTTACATATAGGGTGGCATAGCTCATTGGTAAGAGCGCTGGTCTGGCAATTAGAAGGTTACAGGTTTGATCCCCGGTCCCGCAGAAAGCATGTTAAGGTCTCCTTGGAAAAGACACTGAACCCCTAACTGCTCCCTGAGCACCATGTGGTGACAGCTCACTACTCCTATACAGTAGGATGGGCTAAAACGTAGATAATTCCAAATTTCTGACAAGGGAATCTATTTATTTATTTATTAGAAGTGCAAAGAACAACGATGCAAGAAGCTACAAACACTTTCAGTCATACCCATTTCCTAACTTATTTCAGTTATTTATTTGCATTCTGAAAGTAAGCATTGGAAAAATGTGCCTGAACGGTCTGTTACACACTTGGAATGATATTTATCGTTTGACTTTTCTAAAGCCTCTACTTGGTGCTATTCTCTTCTGTCTGCAGGGTAAGAACCCATTGGCTGGGGCCAAGGATGGGAAGGCTTGTGTCCCTTCCAGGGACCAACCCCTGATGTCACTAGACCAGGAGGAGTACTATATTCCATCTGTTGACTTGCTCACTGCACAGGTGACATGCCACTGAAATGTAGAATGGAGCATATTGTGTATTACTAAGATGCGTTTACCACATTTTTAACTATCAAGATTGACCATTTTCTGTGTTACCCAGGTGCCAGTAGAAAGCAAAACATATCGCACTCTCTTTTAGTTATTTTAGATCTCTACTTGTTTATGACTGTTCTTATAAAGGTAATACACAACTAAATTTGATGTGTTTACCCCCCCCATACACACAGACAATATTAAATTCTCTGTCATTCTTTCTTATTCAGGACCTGCTGTCTTTTGAGTTGTTGGACATCAACATAGTCCAGGAACTGGAAAACGTCCCAAATAATACCCCTGCTGGTAAGATGGCACCATCACACTGCGTTCTGACTGCAAACAAGTGTTTCATCTAATTTATAGCTGTTGATCAGGCAGGGGTTCAGACAATAGAACATGTGGATACTGATGAACACCTCGGCTGTTCTGTATATTTGGCTTGTTCCTGCTGTCCCTTTAATTTACCTGAACAACTTGACCACATTTTATGATCAGAATTGTGCATTTTCCCTGGATCTTGCCTAATTTTGAAGTGCAAGCTGGAAATTTTCAGACTGATTCATTAACAGTATTTTTTACAATTCCTTTTTAAAGATCTTTTCATATAGATTTTTTTTTCAATACAACAAGAAGACTTGGGACAAGGAACCTGAATATGGGCAGTATTCATAGAAATACTTTTCTTTCATTTCCCGTTAAAGATAAACAATCATGCATTAGACTTAAGTTATTTTGACAGAGCTGTTGCAAAGACATGCTAAAATACATTTTTTAAATTTCATAATTCCATTGGTGGTTTGCAGACAACATGTCAAAGTGTCCTTGAACAAGACACTGAACCCCTAACTGGTTTCTGAGTCCCACATAGAGGTTGCTCACTGCTCCTATAGACAATAGGATGGGTTAAATGCAGGGAATATATTCCATTGGCCTGTGCTGTGTGGCAATAAAACAGATAGATAGATGTGATAGAATGGGGAACTGTCCCTGCCTTTCACCTAGTGAGCACGGGGATAGGCTCCAGAATGACTCTGTGACCCAATGTTGGATAAGCGGTTGAAGATGGATGGATTATTAGATGTGTTAAATTATTTCATCGTTAAATCAGAGGACTTTCCCCACCTCACATAACACATATACATACAAAAACACTTATGTACATGTTCTCACACACATTTTTTCTTTGTTAACATATCAGCCTCTATATGCTTGGATAGATTGTAAGGGAAATGTTCAACTATGGCTATGATAATGAGCAACAGACAGATGGTCCCTAGGCAATTTTGATTGCAGTGCCTTACCACACTATCTCACTAAATTTATGATTTTGTTTTGGCAAGCACTAAATTATGGATTTAGGCTTAAATGGTGCATTTACAAAATATGTAGTGTACTGATATGTGCATTGCCTAGGTACTTCAGTGAGACAATGGTGGACTCTAGCATTTACAAAGTCAAATTACACAGATATACCTAAAGAACCCTGGAAATTAAAAGGAAAATAAACAAAACATAAAATACTGTTTGGCCTCATGAGATGATGCTAGCAGATCGCCCTCCCTGCTCAACCAGTCAGATATGGTTACGTGTAGCATCATGGACACTGTCAGATTATTGTCGATATTTTGGAGAAGTACATGCCTGTGCACTCAGGGAACCACAGTCACCCAGAAACCTTTATCTATGGTCCTGTGCATGTTTACATGTACGTACACAGAAGCATGTCCCAGCCTTATGAACAGATTTCTGATCGCCAATAGCCAATACTCAAAGTCTGATGAGAAATGAATGACTGCCTACAAATATAAAATTTAGCCAGTCACGCATTCAGGGGCATGTTTGATATTGATCCTGTATTTCAAAAAGTTACATATAGAGTGAGTAATAGGAAATTGCTTTTTTTTAATCAATGGTTCTTCCTCAAATGTTTGGAAGCTCCATGGCCAAACCCCCTACTTGATGGTTTAGATTGTATTGTATGCCTGGAGACATCAGGTTATCAAAATCTTGCTTATTTTATTAGCTTTGAGGTTTTCGATGTACTGTCAATCCTCTCTCTTTCTTTTCATCCATCTCTTGTTCTCTTTCTTATTATCCCATGCTCATTGCTACAATTTTTCAACCTCCAATCAATGCACTGAAGACATGACGCCCTGTATGTCTCCTCTGACCCATGAGGGCCTCCAGCAGGACAAGAGCAGTCCCTCATTAGGTCTGATCCAGGAAGAGGCTGAAGTTGTCAATAGTATTCTAGGTGATCCGATCTTTTTCTATTGAAAATTCTGAACTTCTGGTATCATTTTGTCCTTGATTGATTAACTCCTAAAAGATTAAACCTGCTATTGTTAAAGAAAGAGGAAAAAGTGTAACAGAAAATCGTATTGCTGTTTAAGTCAAAAAAGATCTGTTCTGCACTTCAGAACAGTTCTCTGAGAAGCCTGTTGTTTGTTCCATTCCTCCAATCCCATTTCTCAGATGTACCACGGGCAGTGAGTCCCGGAGCAGAAGTCGGTGGTGTCCCTGCCCAGGAGGAAGGAGAAGATGACATCAGTGGCACTCAGTTTGTGTGTGAGACTGTGATTCGCTCTCTAACCCTGGAGGAAGCTCCTGACCATACTCCCTTAAGAGGGACATGTCCAGGTATAGGTAAATGCAATAAAAGTACACCATACAAGTACTTTGAAGAATCATTATCAAAGATCATATTTTTGGCCAATTTTACTGAATGGCTCAATGGTAGAGTGTGTGCTTTGGGAACTGACGAGCCAGATGTTATGGGTTCGACCCTCTGCAGGGTGTCAGGAAGGCTATTCGGTCTTAATCCTTCACACCCCATTTAAGTCCATGTCCACCTGATAACATGGGGACTAAGTTTAGGTTTAATTTTAACAACACAAGAAACATGCTCAACAGTCATTTCGCAAAAAAACAGAACATCCTCATATATTACGATGTCCGAAAAGGAATAGGAAGAAGCAATGCTTATCAAGTCCTATACCCCTTCACTCGCTTTATTTGTTACATTTTATAATAGAAATAATGTAGGCTCACAGTATCATTATTTCCCAGAGAAACGACCAAACAGAATCAAAGCTCAACCAAATTAGTACAATTAAAACAATCAAGTGTAGTACATTTGTACTATATTTTGAGTGTCATTTGTAACCAAAGCCCTGTAACTTTGTGTTTATTTTAGTTTTACTAAAAAGAATGGAAAGAAGAGAAAAGCAGAGTGAAGCACCTTAACTCTACTGTGTTCGACTTTCTCTGAATTCTGTCTGTTAGCTACCTGTCAGTGTTGCGTAGATGCTACGTGTATCAGGGACAGAATAGACCGTGTGCAGCTTTTTACATAAATCTCGCATATGATACACTGCACCAGGTTGTAGCTTCAATCTAATTTACTTTCGTAGTCCCTGTATGTCTTTTAATTTATTCTTTTATGGTGGGAGGAAGCCTGTGCGCGTGGAGGAAATCTTCAAAATCATCAGGCAAATGTGGGAACTCCACACAGAAAGGACCTGGTACAGCATTCATAACCAGGACATTTTTGATGTGAGGTAACAGTGCTAACTGCTCTGCCATACTTTGATTCCCCTATTCTTGCCTTTTGATGCGTCAAGGTGCACCTGTTCTAAATGCACTTGACTTGACACAGATAACACTCGTTGATTAGATAAAAAATGAAGGCCAAATATATCAAAAGTTTCTTGTGACTGAATATATATACTCCCATGTTGTGGGGGTGGACATGGACGTGGATGGGGTGTGTCACTGTGTACAATCATTTTCAAAAGACTGAATATGATTTAATGAGACCATTTTTTGGAACAGTCTTTGACCAATACTCAGAATTCTTACAGTCTTGTCCCTGCTACCTCCTAGTGTTGCGTCCGGCTGCCCAAGGTGGCTCTGCCTCTTCCTGTGTGAAGAATAAACTGGTCAAGACCGAGAAGAGTCCAGACATAAGCCCCAGCAGCCCCAATGCCCCCCTGAAACCACCAGCTAACCTGAAGGCCTCCCTCCCTGCTCCGCTGAAAGCCTGCCTTCCAGCCCCTCTTTCAGTGACTCCAGCCACAGCCCCTAGTACCTGCACAGGCCCTGCCCCGCTTTCTGCTCCACCAAAGGCCTGTATGCTGCTGGAGCACAGGATTACAGGTTAGAGTCATTCTCTAGATATATGAAGCATAGCTGGTGTGGTGATTAAAAGACTGCCCCAAAAGTAGATTACTTGAATTAGCAAGTAATAATTTTTGTAAATGCTTAATTAGTTAAATACTGCTTGAGTGTAGATTTGAATAAGATCTTGTTATTTTTATCATCTTTTGCTGTAGTGATGATGGTAAATAAGGTGGCTTTTACTTGTAGTGTTCATAGTTGTATCATTTATTAAACAGGATGAACACATTTTCTAAATCAGCATAATCTAGATCAACTGTTTTGATCCGAATGAGTGATAAACCGCAGTGATCACAAGGGAAAACTGAAAAGGTTTTAGGATATTACTAGTATATATTTTATTCAAGGACTGGTTTTTAATGCATTAGCAACTAAAGGAAATTTGGCTAAGAACACATCTTCTTTCACAGTGAAACATTCCTGCAAATAGACTTTAGCTGTTTTCTACAAGCAATTCCATATGAATTTTGCAATTGGGAAAATGAAAGGTTTGAAATTCAAAAAGATACTTCTGGAAGGTTAAATATGACATTAACTATTTGCTAAAATTCGAATACCTGTTGTGCTAAAGGATTATGGAAACAGATATATTTCTAGAGATTTTATGAAAAATAGCAGTAGAGTGTTTTGAATATCTCCAATAGCAAATAATTATAGTCAGCCCTTAATCAAGTTTTCTTATGAAATGTCTTCATGGCGTAGCCCTGCATCCTAAAAGATCATTTATTTCCCAGTAGCTAGCTAAAGAAAATGTGTGTTTGAAATTGTCTGGGTTTTTACTTTTGAATATTTGGCTAAAAAATTGCCTCAGATTTGGATGGATGCTGCTCAGTCCAACCTTAGTCATCTACTAGTAGCAGCTTGTGTGTCTCTACTGGAGCAGCTGCAGAAATGTTCAAGCTAGATTTTAAGACCTCTACATATAAATGAATGTCTGTGACATTCAAGCTCTTGCCAAAAGAGTTCACACAATGATGAATAAGCCCATCACTGCCAGGTAAGTCTCTCTGTATTTCTTAGTATACCGGTTTTAAATCTGGTGTGACATTCCCACGTTAGAGTACTGGCAGAGATGTGTTTTATGTGAACCAGCATTAAATCCTTTGCCAGAGCTGAACTTTTGTGCGATGAAAACCTTCGCATACTTCTAACTGGCTTGCTATCAGGGCTTTCTGCCAGAAAGCTTTCAGGGTTAGGAAGTGATGGCTGAAAAACCTGAGGAGCATCCATGCATGAGCATGCATCAAGATGTCCAAGAAAAGTTTCTGAAAGTCCCGAGAAAATAAAAACAAACCTCTGCATTCAGAGGAAGGGTCAAAGTCAAAAAAAGAAAGTGATTGATGGCAGAGACAAAGATAGCCATTAATGTAGCTTTTCATTGTATGAAAGAATACAAGTAATTACTCTCACTGTAAGAAGGGGGAGACAAAACTTGTGCACTCCAGGTTTAGTGATCTGAAAACGACAAAGCAACGCTTATTAATTCAGACAGAAAATAATCAATCTCCTTGATCTTGAGTCAAACTAATGAGTTTTGCTATTTTCAAAGTAGACAAGGGAGTTGAGTCGGACATTGATAGAGTCTGTGCGGAGCCCAGGGGGACGGCAAGAGAAGAAGGAGAAGAGAAAGAGAACAATGGAGAAGAGCAGAGAGAACAGACAAGGAGTCGTTCTTCATCGGCATCCTCAGAGGACTATATCATTATCCTCCCCGACTGCTTTGATACCAGTCGACCACTTGGAGAGTCCATGTACAGGTAAAGCCTAAATTCAGGAACTCATTCACTCTACCCAGGATTTTGTTTAAAAGAGAATTAACATGTAGCAAAGGAAAAATATGTTCAAGTTCAAAACATATACCAGTATGTACTGATGGAGTGGCGGCATAGCTCAGTGGGTAGAGTGATTGTCTGGCAATCAGAAGGTTGGAGGTTTGAGCCCCGCACCTGCAGAGAACCGTGTTAAAGTGTCCTTGAGCAAGACACTGTTCCCCTTTTTGCTCTGCCCTGTGATAGACTGGCGACCCTTCAAGGGCGTATCCCTGCCTTTCGCCCAATGATAACTGAGATAGGCTCCAGGTCCCCCCCCCCCCC
>OMLC01097014.1:0-32667 GCA_900302585.1 Regalecus glesne | reverse complement strand
CCTGTTGATTTGCTCAGTTTGTCAAAGCTGTGACCTATTTAGTAGGCTTTCTTAGGAGGGTGTCTGGTGTCTCCCTTAGAGACAGGGTGAGAAGCTCAGACATACGTGAGGGACTCGGAGTAGAGCCGCTTGTCCTACAAATAGAAAGGAGCCAGTTGAGGTGGTTCGGGCATCTAGTAAGGATGCCACCTGATCGCCTCCCAAAGGAGGTTTTTCAGGAACGTCCAGCTGGGAGAAGGCCACGGGGTAGACCAAGGACCAGATGGAGGGATTATATCTCCACACTGGCCTGGGAACACCTTGAGATCCCCCAATCAGAGCTAGTGGATGTTGCAAGGGAAAGGAAAGCTTGGAGGTCCCGGCTGAAATCTGCTACCTCCGCGACCTGACACCGGATAAGCGGTTGACGATGGATGGATGGAGAAAAGTTGGAGAAACACCATTACTTATATTTCAATGCACACTAACTCGAAAACCAACATGGTTGCTTAGGTGTTTTATGAGGCAATATTGAAATCAGTTTCCTATCTGCAGTCATTTATGTTGCTGATGCCCAAGTTCTCCCTGCCACACCTCTAAAATTAAGTGTTGTGGTAACCTTACTATTGCAGAAGAGGATTATGATCTAAACATCAGTTTTGAATATCCTTGCAGGTTGCAACAGTTTGGTTGGGGAAGATAAATGCATATCAATGTACGTCCTCAACAGCTTGAGTGTAAATTTACTGGCTCCCATGAAAACTTAAATAATCCTTCCATCCATTATCAACTGTTTGTTTATCCAAAGTCGGGTCTTGGAGGTAACAGTTCCAGCAGCGTAATGCAAACTGTGATTATGCTAACAGGGACTTTGCTGTCCATCTTTGGCAGATGCAGAAACTTGCCTGGAGGACAGACTTGCAAGGCTACATGTGTCCAGGTTGGTTCAGCCAGATGTTGAGACAGAGAATGAGGACCTGACCAGTCAGGAGGAGTTCAGCACAGATACTGATGAACTTTCTCTCAACGCCTTTGAATCCTACATCAAGGGCATTGTGAGTATTGCACTTTAAAAACTCTGTTTGTGGTTTCTGCATTTTTTTCTTCTCAAAAGAGGCACTGTAGTTTCAGCTTTACATTTTGATCTGTCAACAGATGCATTTCACCACCGTTAAAGAACATTTCTGTCATTTTGTTCAATATTTGAATATTGTAAAGGTTTACTACTTGAGGTTTTTCTTCACTTATTTATAGGCATTTAATGTTGTGTTGATATTTCTCTGTTCCTTGAACATGGGAAAATAGATAAGACTTATCTTTTTTTTTTTTGGCCAACCTCTAAACTGGACTCCTTCCTTGAATATACTGCAAAGCAGTTTCTAAACCCAGTCCTCAGGGATATCTGTACTTCTGTTTTTTAATTCACCAGATAGCTTATTACATTCACCTGTTGTCAGGTATTGCACCCATCTAATCACAACAGGTGAGTGTAGTTAGCTACTTGGTGGAAGAGAAAGCCAGCAGACATCTGGTCTTAGAGGACTGGCGTTGAGAACCACTGCTGTAAAGATCGTAGATATGTCATTGTGGGCAGATGGTGATTTGCAATTTTTACAAATCATCAACCTCTTGTTTCTCACAGACTGAAATGCAAAATTGGAATTATGTCAGGCCCAGACCAAAGTCGTGTAAGTAACTAATCTTAACATTCGTTGATGTTTTATCAATTTCACAAACTATTTCATGTTTCACTAAAACAAAGTTGAATTGGTTTATCTGGACATATTTGAAAGAAATGTTTCTTCAGTCACATAGGTGATCTCTCCTGTCTACACTGACTGCAAGTATTCTCACCTTTATAAACAACCAACAATATGCAGAATGACCATTGACTGGAGTTAAAATATTGTTTTTTACTATTCATAGAGGATTGGGGAATAGTCATAGCATCGTAAGATGATGACAGATTTACTCTAGGCCCACTCCTCTTGGTTCAAGGATGGGCTTCTCTCTTCACATAGGTGGCCTCTTTGACCTCCCATTAACACCAACATTCCTACCCATTATGGATGTGCACATCCTCATCCTTGAAACGGTGGCCACTGGCCTGTAGATGGGTGTAGAACTGCACAGTTCTGGCCTGTCGTGTTGGCTCTTCAGTGTTGTGCCCCTAATGTATAAATCATGGCAATCCTTCTGGTACTTACCAGCATACACTATATTGCTCTGTGCTGAGGGACCTGATCCTTGGGGTGTACCGATTTCTGGCGGAGTGTGTTTTTGGGGTTTGAAACCAACGGAGGCATGGTGTTTGGAAAGACAGCGTCTCAAGTGTAATAAAACTCCTGCCAAATATGGAATCACCACTGGTAGCTATTGTCTTTCTCCTCTCTTCAATCAGCTGGTGCTCTGTTTGAGTGTCTTCCTGGCTTTGACAGATGTCCAGTTAGGATAACCACAATCCACCATGGCATGTTTAATGTGAGATTTCTCCCTTTCCCTGGCCGCTGTGTCAGTAAGGATGTTGTTAACTCCATAGTACAGCATCCTGATGATTCCTAGTTTGTGCTGCAGTTGAGGAGTAATTTCTAGCAACTTTTGAGTGGGTTTACAGTAAACATCAGATATCAAATGCCCCCTCATTGTTTATAAGAGGTGATGATACTGGCCCTCAATTTAGACTGGAGATGTCACTTGTATGAGTAACTAAACATTTCTTTCAATAAACGTTGTGCGCCGATGAACTGATTTAATGAACTTCTTTCAGTCATTCGCCCGCAGCTGCATCGACACATGAGGAACCTGAAGAAGAATGACCCAGTGAAACTGTAGGTACCAAGATCTGAGAAGATCCAGTTGAGTTACAACAACATAGGCACTGTTCATTCTCTGTTAAAAAGGCCTTCTTATTCAGAGCAATTTGCAAAAAGGTGGACCTGTCCCTAAAGCAATGGAGATGTTAATGATAATTGAAAGTCACCTTGTTGTATTAGTCACCTGACATATAAAGGATGAAAGTAACAGATTGGACACATTTCTACAAGCCGGGGTGCTTGTTTCCGGATTTTAAAAAAAGGTCCGAATTGTTTGGCATCATGTTTTTACAGTCCAGGTACCTCACCATTATCCACTCAGGCTGCTTCCCTGTTTTTGAGGAAGTACCTGTTGAAAATGATCTAGCTTTGTCACATTTCAAGCAGACAAGCACCCTACATCACTCTAATTCTGTTCTCTGCTTTCTAATTGGATAGAAACAGGCTTAGCACTTGGAAGCCAGTCTTGACAACCATCTGTTTTCAACAACAGAATGAACCCCAATTGTTGTCCAGGAAATTCCTCTACATGTGGGATTTATTACTTTAGTCCAAGTCCAGTTAACAACTGTCTTGAATCTCAGCTACATAGCTCCCTAAGGTCTCTTCCAGAGCGATCTGAACCATCAACTATTTGGACAGCCCCACTTTTTGAAATGGTCCTCACAGAGATGTGGACCACATCCAATATTTGACACTAATCAATATGAAGGACATTAGAGACTGGTTTGACTACAACGAATACGTTTCTTTGGCAACTGAACGTTTGGAAAATAATGGTAGACCTCAATCCGTGCCTTCCAATAGTCCCTACTTTCTCTGACGTCCTTCCTCTAAGACCTGCTCCAACAACCCATTTAGATTAACGTAGAACGGCCTTGATACAACACATGACAGATGATCCTCAATGAGTAAAGTACACAGTTAAAAGGGAAACGAGTTAAATTTTAAAGTCTCACCTTCCTCTTTAAATTTTGTGAAAGACAAGACCATGAAGTTGATACATAAACCATCAACAGGTGCAAAGTCAAGTTTGGTACAGCCACTTACCTCATTTTGATGGCATTTAAGTTCAAACTAATATAAAAGTAGATGATCTCATCTTAAATTTAGGGTCTCAGAGTTGATTTATAACTGGTTCTCCTTTCTTTCTAAAGGTATTTCCAGTATAAACAGGATTGGAACATGTTCAAGGTTCCTGGAGAAAATGACAGGAGAACCCTGCGCCGGGAAATCAGGGTATGAAAAAAATACAGTTGGCTCCTTAATAAGTAATGCATTACAAGCTTGTCGTATTGAGACTTGTTGATAGGTACACGACCAGTTCGTTAGGCACTCAGAGATCTGGCACTCTGAGACTGGTAATAAATCCTCATCAAACTGTATTTATGTACTTTATCTGTCAAAGTGCATGAGAGAAAATTAAGTAACAACTCCGGCATTATGTGCTGCATAGGTTTATAATGCGATTACATTTTAATCAACTATTCTACTTTACAATTAAAGTTGTTCTTGGTTCTCAATGACCTGATGCTTATTCTGTTATTGCTCTCATTCAGTCAATAAGTCTAACCTAAATAGAACATGTTAGTAATTGTAAATTGGCGTCGGCTTCTAGGATAGTATGTCTCTGATCAGGAAAGCTCCTATGCCTTTGTTAATAATTCAATTTATCCTTCGCAGCAACAACTTGCATATCAGCCTCCAGCTGTAAGTAAACACTCATCCAAAATGACACACAAAGAACAGAAAGAGGGGGAAATGTCTCATAGGCCTTAGTTAGCTCAGGCATGGTTAAATAAAGTCTGTAGAAAAATATTTCAGTGTAAGATGATTCCAAAATCATTGATGGTATAGCTTTAAGTCTACTGTGGTAACATGGTGGCTTGTACATTCATTTATATAACATACAATTTGGGTTTATGTGTGGATACTGACCTTGGATTGTCGCACAAAGACTTGCTGAAACACATTCTGTAGGTAAATTACATGGGAAAGTGGAGTATATGATCAGATTGTGATATGCATCTTTCACCTCCTTAGAGTAAATTGATTAACATTTTAACTTAATTTTTTTTTCCAGGTATGAATGTTTAAAATTAGAATTTTGTAAACAGCAGTTACTCACCAAGAAGTGGCTCAAATTGCTGATACTTCATTTGGGCATCCATGTTTACAGGCATGCTTGTCCAGCCAAGGGTTTTAAATACCTTTCTATTAGTCTACTTAAATTCAAATACAGGCTTTAAACAAAGGTTCTAGGATAAGAAATTCAATGTGTCAATTTGGCTATTGATGGGACAAGTTATCCTAGATGTTAACGTTACATAATCATTTGTAACTAATTATTAAGTAGACTTGACTTCCCAAAAATTGCTTCTTTTTTGAATGAAAAACAAATAAATGTGATGTATTGTAACCAACATACTCGAGAGTAAGAAGTGATAATGTGCCATCTCTTAATTTAACAACAGTCCATGTTTGATGACTCAAAGCTTTTTTCATCCCCCTCACTGTTGCAGCCAAAGCCCAGGAGGGTTTATGTGCCCAACTCCTATATCGTGCCAACAGAAAAGAAGCGCTCCGCCCTCCGCTGGGAGATAAGAAATGATTTGGCCAAAGGTCTCCTCCCATCCAGAATGAACTATCACTTTTAAACCTCCATGTAGAAGTCTTTTTATTTTTTTAAATCATTTTTTCCAACCACCACTGTGCATTGTTTATCATTAGGGATATTTTATCATCAGCTTTTTTCAAACATAATAAAAGATGCCATTTAGGGCATTTGGTTATTTATATTACATTGGTGTCATTTCAGTCATGGAAAGTCCGAGTATGGTATTTTGTATGGGTACAGAGGTGTGTAGCGTTGATCGTGCCAAAGTAGCTTTCTCTCCAGGAACTTGACTGTTTCAAGTGTGAGGATGAGTGCTTCATGTTTCAGCATACTGTGGACGTTCAAGCCTGTGAATGAGAAGACAAGCTTAGAATTTCTGTTATTGAGCAATTGTATTCAGCTGATTAAACACATTGTTGACACCAAGTACCTTCCCCCACCCCAGACCCTGTCACCTTTTTTTACTCTGAGGAGTTTATAGGTCTGCATCCATCATATCTGTTCCTTTCCCCAACATGCCTATTGAAGTCTGCTCAAATCACCACTATTTCATCCAGCTCACCCCAGAATTCTTTCATATGTGCTGATAACATTCATCATCACACCTTTGACTTCCACCTTCATACTCATCACTGTCCTACACTCTCTTCGTCTCCAACACACTCTTCCTTCAGACTTACCCTCTACCCTATTTCTCCTTCTATCTGCACTATGGTAGAAGAGTTTGAATTGACCTCTGATGCCCTTGGCCTTACTCCGTTTCCATCTGTTTTCTTGCACAAACACTAGATCTACCTTTCTTCTCTCCATCTTATCAGCCAGCCCATTCCATTTGCCGGTCATAGTTCCAACTTTCTGATGTGAAGCAAATGTGTTCAGTTTAATAAACTAATGGTTTCTGTGGTTTTAATACACTCATCTGTCAGTTAAATATAAATTGTTACTTGAAAAGTGTGGATTGAGGTAAGAATCTATTCTAAATATCATAGCAGATGC
Organism: Regalecus glesne; assembly: GCA_900302585.1. Taxonomy (NCBI): domain Eukaryota; kingdom Metazoa; phylum Chordata; class Actinopteri; order Lampriformes; family Regalecidae; genus Regalecus; species Regalecus glesne. The sequence goes on along the minus strand of OMLC01097014.1, from coordinate 26,262 downwards.
TCTTGGGATGTTACTGATCATTTCAAGCTGCAAAGACAACTCTTTCCACTGGTTGCCTGTTTCAATTTTAAATCTGATGGGTCTATGACTGACAATCAAATGAGACCAACAGTGAGGAGAGTCGATATTGCTACATAATATTGAAAGTGCTTTTCTTCTGGTCAAACTCACCAATAAATATGATTAAACTATTTATGGTACTCCGTGACCAGACACTGGATAAGCAGTTGACGATGGATGGATATTTATGGTATATGACAAGATACTTAACCACAATAACAGGTATTAATTACCTCATTGCTGTGTATCAATAACCCCACATCTCTGACATGAAAATACATCCAATACTTTGATGGACGTAAGAAACGCCTCACTAAAATGAATAAACGTAAAATGGTTAGGCATAAGTGGAGTAATCAATACCAGCATGAGTCAGGCGGAAAAAGGCGGAGGCTAATGTTGTTAGAGGCTATAGGTACATTGTACCTGGATGCTAACAACATCCATAGCTAATAATTGCATGCTGGTTAACAAAGTTGGCAGAGTCAACATGTTTGATGTGATCACAGCTCAGATACATCAAGGTCAAACACATACCAATGGCTGGGATGATGTTCACTGTCTTCAAGCTCGCTGTAGCCTTAAGAATATTTTCAGGCAGCTCTTCACCTCTGAAAATAAAAGGAGCAAAATATCATGTAGCAGGGTTGTTTGTTTTAAAAGGTCAGATTCCCAACTTATTTTACCCGATTCCAATTTAGGACAAACTATTAAAATTCTCATTAGGAAATTTTTTGTTTTGTTTTAAATAATGTTCATTCTTTGTTAGCCTGAGTATTGCTGTCGATACTTACACATCTACTATTAAGACAGACTCTCCCCAGTGTCTCTGTCTGATGATGTCTAGTAGGTACTGGGAGTCAGGTGTAGGAATGTCCAGGGAGTCCACAATGTGAAGGTAATCCTGGAAAATACAGAACCCTTCATTCACAAAACAACAATGCAGGTGAGGGAGATTTAAAAAAAAGGATTAATTTCTAAAGACAGGGGCAGCACATCTAAATGTAAAATGACAGTGAAGTGATAATTTCTACATTGTGAAGAAATGCCATGTTGAATTTAACTTAAAAGGCTTGTTTTCATGAATGAGAAGATTTTATTAACCTGAGCCAGCTTTGAGCTGAGAGCTACTTTGAGTCCTAGCACACGCATCTTCATGGGCAGCATATAATAGTAACCCTTTGGTCCCCTGGGTCCATGAGATACCCCACCTGAAATCAGAAGATGAAAAGATTGTCACTTCAATTTGATGTCAAATTCTGGAGTTGTACCGTTTCTCTTCCACACATGGTACTAAACTAACCATCAGATCTGCAAAGAGAGAAAAGCACAACCCATTAGGCTACGTCTGCCTGTTGATAGTCAATGCTTTGCAGGAATTACACGTAAATGCTGTCCTGCAACGCATATGGTTGAATTGGCCGTATTAATCTACAGCAAACTAAATCTATAAATAATACAGAGACTACTATGGTGGCAGTGTGGACCAATATCTAATATATTGTATATTCATATAGAATAGAAGAGTTAATGTGCAAAATTTAGAAGTGTGAAAAAAAGAGAGGACTTCATCATAGGGTAGTATTCAAATTTGAATGCGGCATATCTATGTCTATTCCCAGTATCTCGGAGGGGTACAGGTTACTCAGATACTGAAATTCACTTTTTAATTCCGCACTTGTCTTTATGTATTTTTAATGTTTTTTTCGTGCTGAATACATTTATAACAAGGCTGAAAGTAAACAAAACAACTCTGAAGTGGGTTCTCGTGTCAGACACCACCGCAATTTCCCCTGATTATTTTTCAGACTTTAAAGACCTGGAAAGTTCTAGAAAAAAATCAAATTCCTTTCCAGACTTAACAAGACATTCCAGACTGTTATAGGTGTGCTGAATTGTGTTTATTTAAATTATATTTGACTCTTCTGCCTGTGCACAAGAGGTTTCTCCTTTTAAGAAAAGCATACACAAAAATCCTCAGTATTTTTAGAATTTAAAGAAAATCTGAATGTAGACCAAGTCACTGTACCAAAGCAAATTTACTTTAAGAGAATGTCACCAATGAACACTCACCTCCTCTCCAGAGGGGTGATCTGATGCTTCCTTGGCGAGCTCTTCCAGATCCCTTCTGTTGCCGTGGTTTCCGGCCACCACCCCTAACCTCTGCTCTGGTCTTTGTGTGGGCATAGCTCTAAAGGATGAAAAGTCTTTTAGTTCAAGCTGGCATTGGAATTTAATAGAAGAGAAACACTCATTTTATGTGGGACCTACAACTTATTTATGGTATACTACAAGATCTGGTGTACCATGTACATGTATCATGACATTTATTCAGGTACGAGAGCATCACTCAAGACACGTAACAGATTATGCCCACCCATAGGGCATTAGAAAAAACAAGATTATTTTTTAAAATGTGAGAATATCCATAAACACACTTACAACTCTCTTATAAGACCTCTGCCACATTTCAACTTGATGGAGAATGTCAAGCCTTAGAGTAAAAGAAAAATGCTTTAGGCCTATTACCTTGAACATGGTGGGCATCATTAACAACTACCTAGACAGACCAACAGTTTCCATCCATTGTCAACCGCTTATCCGATGTCGGGTCACAGTAGACCAACAGTTTAAATATATGCAACTTTGGGTGGACTCTGATAGTGACAGGGACGACAATGTGTTTAGCCTTACCTCGGTGGCACTGCAAATACATCTGGGTGTAGCTGCACCAAACCCAGGGGTTCACTTTTCTGCATGTCCATGGTCTCTAACCATGTTCGTATAGGACTTGAATAAGAAGGAAGGGCCTCTTCACATTTTCTCAGGATAGGAAGGGGAGAATCTGGTGGAGGTGGAGGTCTCTCTAGAAGGTAAAACACAAGATTGGCTCAGCTCTCAATAAATTCATAAAACATCATTAATCCTGACAAATTATTTCCATCATGGTAATCAGGAGTACACAAGTTAATGGAGAAAAGACAATTAATGCACAAAGGGAGCAAAACAAGGCTAAAATGCAGATCCGAACATAACGTTTTTTATTTATCTAGTTGAACCGATTCACCCTTCTTGTGAGTCTCTTACAATCCTCTTCTATAAAATTCAAACCTCTGAGCTACATTCCATGTATGAAAAGTGTATATAAAATGGTTTATTTTTACTACAGTTGTTCGTAAAACGACGATAAGAAGAGAAAACAACGTAACGTCCATACATTGGATATATTTAACCTTTGCAGGCATCAAACATGCTAACTTACTTGATCTTGCGGGATCAATCAGATTAGAAGGGAGAAGTAGATTGGACGGTAGTCCACTCTCACCTTGGAAAGACGAAGCAAACTGAGAAGAACAATTCATTTCATTAACAAATAGGCAGTCAAAAATCGACCTATCGTTGGATTTACTCTGAAACAGTACTCACTCTTCTAGCAACATCTCGGCAACACGTTATTAAAGATACGCGGAACATTTTAATTCAGTAGCTGTACACTGTTAGGAGTAACAACTACGAAATTGTGAGCAGCAGGAACATTATGTGTTGGCTAAAATAGTTTAAATCCGTTTTTAACAGCTCGTTGCATGAAAGGTCATGTGGCCCTCCGGTATATGTTGGCGCTTAGTGATGACATCAGGATGACAACACTAGGATCAGTGTCGCCATCTAGTGGCGAGGAGCTGAAATAGGCGTTATCATATTTAACAATCCAGGTAAGGATATCATAGCGTCTGAAGGAAAGACTGAAGAATTGAACCTTTTATTCATCGTTTGATCAATAATTCAGGTCAACATAACCTGAATCAGATCACCTGGACATGATTTCTATGTCCAGATGATCAGATTAAAACTATTTTGACTTTTATGAAGAGGTCACCTTGTATGAGAGATGAGCTGTATCCAGATGAGAGAGACGGGTCTTTTACGTCACACCATTAGTCTCCACGTTGTGGATGGTGGACACGGAATTAGATGGATCTTGGGCTGGGATGTTTAAAAACAGGCTCAAAGCAACAAACCAAGTAATTCTATACTTTAATTGAATTCAATTCATCAATATCCTGGCAATTTACAAAGTGAAGAGCCCTCATTGTACAATGTGATTAAAATACAGAGAATAAGTGCAAATGTGTCAGATGTAACAGAGGATATTACACGTCATTATATATCCATATGTTTAAAATAAAAAACATTCCAGTGGAAAAAAAAAGTTTGATAAAAATACATAAAAACAAGATTTGTAGAATAAGTCAAAATAAATAACCCATAATAAAAATAAAAAACCTTTAATAGACAACCTTTAGGCCGAGTCTTATATGAGCTTGGAAAACCAGAATGTTGACCCTTTTACATCATTTTCATCTGGAACCTCCAGCTCCACATTTGATGGACTGAAGTCAAGTCTGCCGAGGGTGTTTGATTTGCGGTTTGACAATTTCCTATGTGGCGCCTGTTTGGGGAAAACAGTGACCAGAAAGCCATCAGCATCATCATGCACCTTTCTTCTAGAATTTTGAGAAAGATTTGGTAAAGTCACGTCTACTCCAGGCTGTTTTAGACTCTGCTGCTTTGACCTCGTGTCAGTGTCGCCGACCGGGACTTTCCTGCTATGTTTGTCGATGTTAAAGCCTGCTGGGCCATCGGTGGTGCCCTGCCCATGACTATTTGGAGCTTGGTCTCTGGACACTGATGCTTTGAGATATGGGCTTCTGTGGAGACCTGGTGATCCGGTCACAGTGAGATCCATTTTGGATCCTTTGCTTCTTTGAACATGGTCCCTTCCTGTGAAATCATCAATGTTAAGATCTGAACGGTTGAGGTCAATACCAAGGCCAAGAGAGTGTCCCTTTGCCTCATCAGAAGCGTGGCTTGATCTGGGTTTGGAACCTGCCGACTTTCCGTAATTGTAATCCGCATCAATATCCAGGACGGGCGTTTTCCTGCTTGACTTAGTGGTGTCTGAATGACGATTCTTATGGGGGAGCCCTTTGTGCTTTAGTGATGGAGCATCAACATTAAGCCCCGGAGCTTTGACATGAAGCTGTGGGGTGCTGATCTCACCTTGGGGTGTGTCAAACTCAAGGTTTGGGTTGGTAACCTTAATGCCAGAAACATCTCCTCTCAGCTCCGGGGTTGTCATGTTAAATTTTGCATTTGGCGGAGATATATCCAGATTTGCTGTGCTTGGAGATGCACCAATGTCGATTTCCGACCCTGTCCTGTCAATTTCTGGACTTCCAAACTGAGGTAACTTTAAGGAAGGGAGTTTGAACTTTCTGTCTAGAAAATCCAGATCTACTTGGGGACCTTGGTTATCAATCTGTGGACCCCCAATTCCTGCTTTTGCCTCATGAGCTGCAAAGTTTGGAATTTTCCATTTCCCCGAAGGACCATTAATATCCATATCTGGGGAATTCAGATTAAACTTTGGGGTACCAATATCGGCGGTTGGCTGGTCTACTTTGGGGCCTTTGATGCTGGTATTAGGCCATTCCATATTTGGAGGATTTATTTCCGGGTCCTTTAGCCTCGGAAATGAAAGACCCAGATCTGTTGATTCTACTGTGGGTCCAGAAAAGTCAGCCATATTCAAATCTGGCATTTTGAATTTTCCTTCTGGAATGTCACCATCCACATTTGGAATGCTAATCTTAGATCTTTGTTGGTTCCCATCGATCTCCAAACTGGGGCCTTTTAGCTTAGGCATGTCGAATTTGGGCATACTGAGTTTGGGCATTTTAAATTTGGCTTTAGGTGAACCAATGTTCACATCTGGAGCATCTGTATTTAATTTAGGGGTTGTAAGATCCATGTTTGGCAGGTTTAAGGCAGGCTCATCAACTCCACCCTTTATTTTCTGACCTTTGACCTCCAGACTAGGAGCTTTCAAGCCTGTGTTGAAGTCTAATTTTGGTCCTTTTGGTAATCTGACATCAAGACTTGGTGAAGTGAACTTGGAATTGGCACCATTAACCTCTGGGCCAGAAAACCCAACATTTGGAATTTTTGAATTGGGCTTTTTCAGTTTTCCATACAAGTTACCAAAATGCACATCTGGCATCTCAAAGGCACCATTGGGACCTTTAACATTGCCGGTGGCTGTCTTGATATTTATGTTGGGTCCATCTAAACTGCCATCTATGTGGGGTTCTTTTAGATTTGGGAGGGTTAATTTGGGCACTTTGAACTTTGCTTTGGATGAACCAACGTTCATTTCTGGATGATTCACATCTAACTTGGGAGCTTTAAAGTCCATGTTTGGTAAGTCAGAGTCAGGAACATCAATTCCACCCTTCAAGCTCAAATTAGGCATCCCCAAATTAGGCTTTTTGAATCTTCCTGATAGGCCGTCCAAATCCAAATCTGGTATCTCCAGCCCACCCTTGGGACCTTTCAGGTTGACGTTGGGCATATCAACATCTAACCCAGGCCCATTTAGGCTGCCGTCAAGGTCAACGTCTGGTCCCTTTAGACTTGGGAAATTTAATTTGGGCATTTTCAGTTTGGGCATTTTGAACTTTGCTTTGGGTGAACCGAGATTGATTTCTGGTGAATTGAGATCTAGCTTTCGAGATGTAAGGTCCATGTCTGGTATGTTCAAATCGGGTGCCCCGATTCCACCTTTGACCTTTGGTGCTTTGAGGCTGATATCTGATGATTGCAGACCTGTACTCATGTCCAAATTTGGTCCTTTTGGCAGTGTGCCCGAAAGACCAAATTTGGGCATTTTGAGATTAGCTGTGGGAGCATCGATATCAAAATCCGGGGCACTGAGCCCTGCCTTTGGCTTCTTCAGTGTTGGCACTTTCAGTTTCCCTGATGGCAAGTTCAGGTCTGGAGCTTTCAAGTCCAGCTTGGGGTTTTTAAGATCCACATTGGGCATACCAAACTCTGGTAGACTCATACTACCACTGAGCTCAGGACCAGAAAGATCCAGATCTGGAGTGTTTAGGTCAAGGTCTGGGGCATCTAGCTTCGGACCAGAGAAACTCATATGAGGCATCTTCAAATTTGGCTTTTTCAGATTCCCTGACAGGCCGTCCAAATCAAAACTTGGCATCTCCAGCCCAGCCTTGGGACCTTTCAGGTTGACGTTGGGCATATCAACATCTAACCCAGGCCCATTTAGGCTGCCGTCAAGGTCAACGTCTGGTCCCTTTAGGCTTGGGAAATTTAATTTGGGCATTTTCAGTTTGGGCATTTTGAACTTTGCTTTGGGTGAACCGAGATGGATTTCTGGTGCATTCATGTCAAGTTTGGATTTTGGTGCTCTCAGACTCAGATCTGGTCCTTTCAGATCTGTGTTTAGGTCCATGTTTGGTGGTGTAAATACACTACGAGAAACCCCAAATGCGGGCATTTTTAATTCACCCGAAGCATCAATATTCATGTCAGGGGTATTCAAGTCAATATCTGGTTTCTTCAGAGTTGGTGCTTTGAGTTCAATGTCCGGTGAACTCCAATCAGGGGAAAGGCCTCCTTTCAGTTTGGGCCCTGAAATATCAAATTCCGGGGCATTCAATTCTGTAGCAGGTCCTTTTAAATCTGGCCCGGATAGCTTAAAATCAGGAATGTGCAAATTTGGTAATTTGAACCTTGTTGATGGACTCCCAATAGTAGCATCAGGAGTTTTCAACTCATTCTTTGGTCCTTTTAGGTTAAGTGTTGGTGCATCAATACTAAATTCTGATGATTCTACACCGAGACTACCTGATGGCAATGTTGGTCTGTCTAGATCTCCATTGATGTCAATATCTGGTCCCTTTGGGCCAGATAGGTCAAAGTTAGGCATTTTTAGTTTGGGCATTTGAAACTTTCCACTGAGTGACCCAATATTGCCATCTTGAGATGGCAGATCTCCATGAGGAGATTTGACATGGATACTTGGTAGAGTTCTGTGAGGAGCATTTATGCCTTTTGTTTTAGGGGTTTTCAGAGTCAGGTTAGGTGTCGAAACATCCGTGTTGAGCGTCATGTCCTTTTTCTTTGGTAATGCGCCAAAGAATCTGGGCATTCTAAACTTGCTCGAGGGAGGATTTACTTTACCTGAAGGTAAGCTAATATTCATATTTGGGGCTTCAAGGTCCAGCTTGGGATTCTCGAGATGAACATCAGGCAAACTTCGGTCTAAGGTGTCAACCCCTGCTTTGAATTTACGACCGGAGAGGTCCAACTCCGGACTTTCCAACTCATACGCGGGCACTTTTACTCTGGGCTCCGACAGTCCAAATTCTGGCATCTTAATATTTGGTATTTGTTTTTTTCCACCCAGACCACCAACATCCAGCGTGGGGTTTCCCTCATCAGAAAAAGGTAAATTAAAAGCAAGATTTGGTTCCATGATTCCAGTTCTCAGCTTTGGTGCTGACAAGTTCACATCTGTTCCCTCTGGAGTTCCACTCTGAAGTGCTGGGATATCAAATTTGGGCATCTTGAACTTTGATGCCTTGTGTTTGCCTGGTGGGGCTTTGATCCTGATATCTGGTGAGCCAGTGTCAATTTCTGGAGCCTTCAGGTCAACCTTTGGTGGACTCAGCACAGCATCAATGTCACCACGTATCTTGCGGCTTTTGAGCTTCAACTTAGGTGTTTTCACATCAGCCTCAACATTCAGACTCATGTCAGGAGTGTGGAGCAAAGTAGTTCTAGGGTCCATATTGGGAGTGTTTACACCAGCATCCAGGTCAACATGTGATCCCTTTGGCAGTCTACCAGACAGCATATCCTTAGATACTTCTACATAACAGCAGGGGTCGTCCAAATCAAGGTCAGGGTTTTTGAACTTCTTTGATGGGCTGAAACTCAGATTACCTGAGGGTGCATCTGGTACACTTACATCTGGTGTCTTGACCTCACTTTCTGAGCCACTTATGGTGGGTTCAGAGAGACCTAAATCTGGCAGTTTGAATCTTGGCATCTTGAATTTGTCGTTTACTCCTTCAATGTCCACTTCTGGGGCATTGATGTCAACAGTGGGTCTGGAAAGCTGCCCCTCATGTGAAGTTATCCTCGTGTCCAGCTCACTAATATCTTGGTTGTTGACCAGAAATGTCAAATCCGCTTCAGGCAGGGAACAAGCAAGAGCAGTATTTCCAGCAGGTATCCTCAACTTGAGACTAGATAGAGAGGGACTCAGATGCCTGCCAGATAGATCAGCATCAGCACCACCCTCCAGGGTTCCATCCAAATCTTTGGCTAAACAGTGCTCTGGTGTGCTCAGACTGGAACGAGGCAGTGAAACGTGCTCATCAGCAGACTTGATCATCACTCCATTGTCTGCATCTGTGATAGGAGTTTCCACTGTGACCCCAAACCCTGAAACCGTTGAATCTGGAGTTAAAGCTGTATTGGCACCAGCTTTTGAAGGATTAGGGACTCCCTTGTCAGATCCCTTTGGTTTCAGAATTCCAAAGTCCACTCCGAGGCGAGGCATCCCAGTGCTGCCTTTCTGACTACGTTTGGAAAAGTCTATTATCAGTTCCTCATTCACTGAGCCTCCCTCAGCACCAGGAGAGTCATTTCTCATGAACTTCTTGATTTTGGCATTGTAGAGTCTGTTGTAGGAATCCCGCAGCATCTGGAAAGACAAGTGTCAGCTTGGTGAAACGTGTAGGATAACACCATCCTATGCATTCAGTCGTTTTGTAGAGGTAATGGTGATTCTTTTTAGTTTGGCTATCATGGAACTAAATTTATTGACCACATTCTTGATAAAAAGATACTATTTATAAAGGGTATATTAGCATAAGATTAGCATCTTGATTTACGCATTATGACCAATACTGAGCAACATTCTGAACGGCTCCCTTCTAGTTTTGTACCAGTGGTAGTGTTCCTGCTGGAATTGCAAACCACTGTTGAGTGAATGTAACAAAAATATCTATTGCTTTTACTTTCATTAATTTTTATTCACATTAGTTAATCATACTCTGACCTGAAGGAATATATGTTTTCACAAACCTCCTGTGGACCTTTGGCACACTTGTCAAGGCTCCCAAGGCTCTTGCTCAAGTTGTTTTTTGTCAAGACTTGAATCTTGTCATTAAACGGCTCCATCAGCTTTAGCACTTTTAACACATCCTCTTTGGACAAGTCATCAAAATTAATCGCAGCTCCCACAACTTCATCCCCTGCAAAACAGGAAATGTGTGCTTGTAAAAACAAACCATAACAATGGAAAACCATACTAACTACGACTTGACATGTCAATGGCTGTATCTATTCAGGCTTCCCCAAGTATTCAAAGTACTGTAAGTACTGTGAACAGTTAGAATCAAACCCTTTACTCTAGAATATGCCTAGAATTCCAGGAATCAAATATTTCGGAATTCCAGTGCTTAAGAATTCCTGCATCCCAGTGTTTTAGAAATTCAGTGTTTCAAGATTCAAGTGTTGCAGAATTCCGGAGTTTCAGTGCTTTAGAATTCAGGGCAGTCCAATTCAATACCTTAGACAGATGCATTAACAGGTGGAGACTTCTTACCTCGCTTGAGGCCCTGATTGGCCGGGGAGTCACTATTGATGGTGGAGATGACAAGTCCGCCTGCTTCAGACTCCTCTAGGGTCAGACCCTCCGAGAGGCTCCGCCCCCTCCGGTGTGTCGGCTGAGGGGAAAGGTTTCAGAATGTGGTTTGACACGAGCACATCTGCATGTGAGAAGCACTTAGAAACATTCTGCTCTCATCCCAATCTGACTTGGAGTGTCAGTGAAGTCTTGAAATGTTCAAGCTTTTTAACTTGTTTTTTTAATTTCTATTTCAACAGCTTGTGTAAATAAGTTCACAATTTAGCTTGCTGGTTTTCCACTTTTTCAGCTGCACCTCTATGATTTACAGATCATTACAAAAATTAAACTTTTGAGGTTCTGCATAAAACAATCTGTCGGTGTTTCTTACCATGATGTCGTGCTGGTGCCACAGTGGCTTACTCCGTCTCAAACCTACAGGAGGAAATACATAGAAGCAAGTGTAGATGAGTAAAGCTTGAGGGCATGAAACAACATAATATTTTGTCAACTTGAAATATTCAGCTAAGATTTTTGTGGCTATATCCGTTAAAGTAATATTCTAAAATATAAAATGTACAATAAAGTATGATACAGATACCTTCGGAATACTTCAAAATTACTTAACCGACAACTACGTGTCCCTTTTGTGTTACTAACATCTTACATTAGCAACATCCACTACTGCAACACACTTCAGCCCACTAACAGCAGAACCCAGACATGCAAACAACAGTAAACAATATAATCCATAATGACTGAAGGCATATTTTCATTTACAAATTGCAACTTGACACTTTTGATTTTTCATTTTAAAGGTATGCAAGTTATTTTTCTAGAGGCAGATGGGAAAACAATGAGCAGGTTATTCAGGACAGAATGAGTTTTAGGGCGTTTCCTTTTTCTAAGAACTGAATGTGACTGTGTGTCCACACCTGCCACTCTCCTCCATATGGAAATGTCTGCTCCAGTTTCAACATGTTCTAGCATCACTTGGCTAATCTAACCATGTGAAAGACCTTACACAGGATCGACTGGGTGATCTGGTACAGTTATTGTAGCAACTGCAGCAAAGTATGAAAATACCTCAATTTTGGATAGTAAATTAAACATAACCTAAAAGGTTAATTTGTGAGGATTTCACAGAGCTATGCTCAAAATACATCAAACTATCAATGGCTTTAAGTTGAGATACCCTGTGGAGCAACACTGTACACATCCATCACCGTCTGGTTCAGAGCAGCAACAGAAGAAAAACCATTGGTGTTCCCCTGCCCACCCTGGAGGACTAGTATGCTTCTAGAGCCTGGAAATGGGCGGGAGGAATCACCTCAGACCCCCACACCCAGGTTTGAACTCTTACCCTCTGGCAAGCACAAAGAGCGATGTGCACCAAAACTACCTGACATAAAAACAGCTTTTCGCCACAGGCCATCTCTCTCATGAACTCTTAAGGACACTTATCATGGAAATATGACACTCTGTAAACAACCCCCTGCACTCAACATGGCTCACCCACATATCTATATGTACTCTACCTCTTTAAACCACATATGCAATACAATGTTTGTTCAATGCAAATATATAATTGTGAATACACATCCGACTGCTGCACACTGGTTACAGTTATTGTTGTAGCATAGGTGTATAATATAGTTGTGAGGTGTATGGCAAATGACCATCAATGTATACTTAGTGTAATATAGTCCATTTTTATAGGTATGATTGGTTGTGGAGATGTGGTATTGTACATGGTAGACTATATGAGCAATATAGTGTATAAGGCTATGGTATTGTTAATTATTCAACCATAAACTCTGTATAGAAGTGACATAATAGTTGTGCACAGATGCTTGGCTCAAATGTCCTGTTTTTGTTCCATTTATGTATTTATTTCTATAATTTGCTAGTCTGCTGATGCTAGAAGCTGCTGTTTACCGCAGACCAACTCTGTATGCATTGACAGTCTCTATGTTACCCATTTACTCCTATTTTTCATGACTCTTTATAAAGCCCTTTGTGACCAAGTATTTCTAAAAGTGCTACATAAATACAGTTTAACTTACTTAGCCAATAAGGCTGATTCTGGTGACCAACCCTTTGGATTGTGAGGTGGTTGGTTTAGATGCATTTCCTTTTCTAGTAGTCATTATCGCACAAAGTGTGCATGTACATAATTATCTACACTGAAGTCAGTGAGAAAAATCTAAATTGAACACCAACTGTCCAAACTCTACAGATTATAGATTTATAATCGGGTTCTTGATAGGTTCAAGCATTCACTCAGACAATGAAGAAGTATTATGAAGACTAAAACAACTCCCCTCAGATGAGATTCTAACTGATACTAAAGGAAGATACAGTCCTGTGTCAGTCTGAGTATACACAGGGTTGTGTACTCCTAGGAAACTCCAAATAAACACATTTTGTTCTTTCATTAAAAACAAATCCAGCAAAAGCTTCACACTTAAACTGACCTCACACCCCACTAGTCTCTTGGTTATAGAAAAATAACATCGCTGTAAAACGTAATAATAACTTCCCACAAACTGTTTTACTGCTCCCTGAAACTTCAGGCGCGACTGAAACTACTGGGGGTGGTTACGTCATCGCCCCTCTCTGGCCAATCCTGTGAACGGGAGCTGCGTTAAAACAAACTCAAACATTACAAGGTAAAAAAAAAACAACTTCTCACTTCGGGATGATTCGTGTAGATCTGTCTGAGGAACTTCTTGTTGGTGCCGTTTCTTTGAGCTCCTCCATTCATTGTTCTTGTTTTTTTTCTACAGGTGTCACAGCGTCGGAGGTGTAACGTTGTTTTCAGTCCGGGTGGACTCCGGCAGGTTGTCTGATGAGACGATCGAAGGACAACTAAAACCTGTAGTCGACAAACAGGTTTCCGGCGCCAGTGTGCGGCTTAGCCGTAAACACACCCATGTCCACACCCATCCACGTTACTTGCACCAGTTGACATGCTCTCACGATTTGAATGCATGTCACGATGTTGTTTTGGGGTCATCTACACGCACAAGTCTGAGAAATGCAGCGTGTTTGTCACACAGGCGTGGATGGCTATTGCCAGGCAAACATTTGAGTTCACCATTTTTTATGTACATGTGACAAAAATGCGTCTGGGGTGTTGGATCAAGCAAGGGTGGGTCAGATAGTATTCAAGGTAATGAGTCATTTTGATCATTAAAAAGACTCCGGGGCAAAACTTCAGTTCTCCAAATGAACACAGACACTAAATCAGAGATGCGTCCAGTGAATCTGATCCATTCAGAGAGTGATTATATAATCCAAGCTGGGATCACGCCCATAAACAAACAATGATCTGATTTTCTGACCAGCATGCACCAGCCGAGCTGTTGTGAACCATGTGATAAAACACGGATAAGGACACCGAAGTATAAAACAGGTTCAAGGCGCTTCTTTAATATCTCAAACCTTTACACCTCAGTATTGCTGACCAACACTGACAACGGCTTGTGCAAGGGTTCAATTCCCCATTAACTGTATTCTCATATTTTAACAGAACCATTCAAGAAAGCTACAGATAGGGCACGGAATTCCACGTCAAAATACAATTATAGTGTATACACACACTCCTCGAATAGCTTAGTATCAAAACTGCCAATAGGCAAAGAAGTGCTGCATGTGCAGTGTCTTGCCAACTCTTTGACATTTGGGTAAAATAATTCAAGACATAAATAAATCTCCAGTCTGTGTAGACAGCCTTGAGGTATATAATAATGTGGACATATAGATAGTTGCAAAGTGTAGAGTCGAATAGTCTATTTAATGAAAAATCCAAAGATAAAATAAGTAACCCAAACATCACTGAAGATCATCACAGCCAGTTGTGATCACCCCTGATGTTGAATAAGACATGTCCACTATCTGTCAAGTTAAGTTTGTAAATTAAAGACTCATAAATAATCAGATTTTTCACAGAATTACAGAACAAAACGAGTGCAAAAACCAGGATTACAAATAGAGGATGGTTACGTCAAACTGACGCAGGAACCACTGCAGTCATTATACTGGCCAGATTCCTTTGAATGATTGACAGCCCAAAGTCAATATTCCAGAGTTCGTCATTTTCACTGGGAACAGATGAACAGGAGAAACCTCATTTGCGTGTGATCTCGTCTGCTTCAAAAGTTCCCACTGTATATGAACAACATCACTGCATAAAACCTGATTTATAAAAGCATCTTTTCATTGTAGGGGAAAGTATTGCATCTGGAGTGACATCCGGACAACCTTCAAGTAGCAGTGAAAAAACAACTACTGAATTCTCCAACAGTGTATTCTTACGTAAAAAGTCAAAGGTTGGTGGCTCTGTCTCTGATCTGAGGTAGCCAAAACAATATCTGGCCTATCCACTGTGCCCTCATTTCAAGTGGTTACTGTTAAGTTAAAACTCAGTCTCACGACTTCATACCTAGCTCATTAGTCCGTGTTGTTTTACCATCCTTTCATTTCAACCGGAAAAACAACAGTACATTATTTACATAATTACAAATCTTTCAGATATCACGGTAGCTCATCATATAAGCATATGCCATGTAGGCTCAGATCTGAGCACATCATCCCAAGTTTTGAATCCAACCCTAGGCTTTTACTGCATCCTCTCTCTCCAGCCTGTATTTTAAGTCCATCTTCATTGTCCTGTCAAAATGTGGTAATATTAGCCTAAAAATTAATCTTGATGAACTTTTTTTCTCAAACCGATTTCACCAAAATAAGCTGGAGAAAACAATCCAGCAACAGTCCTATTACAAAGCTAAACCCACACATTCCAACCAGTGTTGGATTTCACTTGGAGAGCAGGATCCAGATCTACATGCTAGATCTGGAAAATCATTACTCGACATCCCTGAACAAAACAGGGACTAAATAGAGCTCCACTGTTTCAACAGCCACTTTCCAATGTACTCTTGGGCAAGGCATGTACTCCCCATAGTCCACCAGTGTAACTGCTCAATGGGCGACATTCAAAGTTGGGATTGGACTGAGCAGCCTCCCAGTGGACCTTTTGCCAAACTTGTGTGAATAGAAGTCTTGTTCCTGAATAAAAAGCAAGCTTCCGCAGCAAAACTTTCAGGGATAAAGGTTAAAAAGAAAATATAGAAACATTCTTCTGATCTTCTTTCCTTTAAAACTCCCTCTTTCTGACATCGTTCAATCATGTCATTGTGCTTTCCCATAAACCAACCCGTGGAAGATGGACTCTTCTGACTGACTGAGAGCAAAAGGGGTGTCAAACTCAGCCACCTTCCCAGCATCCATCACCAGCACCCTGTCAGAGTCCATGATGGTGTTGATCCTGGTTAAAGACAGACAAGCGCTTCAGTGTTTTAAATTTCTGTCTTAAACATGCATTTAAATACTTTCTTCTGACATGAAAAATTTCAATTCCATCCATAGAAATACCCATTTTAAAATTCTTGAACTCATTTGGCTCAGAGGTTCATGAGATTGTGTATACAGGCTCTGATGAAGATCTACTGACCAAAAGCTCAGCAACCTATTCAATAAGAATCATTTTGCATCTGATAGAGAGGTTTGAGTGGACTGTCTCTTTTACCATTCCCTCCATTTCTAGAGATAGTGAATTATGGCTTCCTTTCACTTAAAACAAAATGTTCAGTTTTGCAAGTAAACTCCTGAAATATGACTCCGTCAACATTTCTACCTGTGGGCGATGGTGAGGACAGTCTTGTCCTGAAACTTCTCTCTGATTGTTTGTTGCAGCAGCTTATCTGTCTTCTGATCCACACTGGCTGTGGCCTCGTCGATGCACAAAACCTGCATTATGACCAAACGTGTCAGTACATGTTACGACTTAACTATGAATTAAATTTCTTCACAATGTTAACAGGGTGTGCTGGTTAAAGCAGATTAGTAATAGCTGAGGTTGCCACCAGCAGGAACGATGACAAAACATTGGGTGAAAGTCAAAATCAGTCGGTATAATTTAGATGCTTGGAGCCGTGTCTTACGCTGGCATGGGTCAGCAGTGCCCTCGCGAGGCAAAGCAGTTGTCTCTGGCCCAAAGAGAAAGCCTTTCCCCTCTCCCCTACCTCAGCATCAAGACCACCTGAGACAGACAGACAGACACACACAAACACATATATCATCTGAGCAACATAGTTCTTCTGCAATGGTCTTTTGAGGTACAGCGTTTAAATAACAGTGCAACACTATTAAGAAAGAAAAAAGAAGCTCCTTGCTATATCTATACATATATCTATCTATATATATGGTCTTTGAGAAGACCTGTGACTAGTAAGGGGATAATGAATAAAATCTATATAATGAACATCATTATTATTTTTTATAGTTGGTTCTTCAAGATGACAACTGTTGGGTCAATCAAAATGTTTGCCATCTTTAATTAAGTTTGTGATGTTAACACGATTATAAAATGAGAAATATCCTGTAAGCACATCATTAGAATCTTAATTTAGGTTTGCAATGTCAGTTTTTGCGTAAATTTAAGGGAACCCATCATGGAACTTTAAAAAAAGAAAAGAAAAGCAACTTCAGGTTGAACTAAAGAAACTATCACCCTCCTGGTAAAACTAAGACTACCCCCAGAGGTCTTTGACAGATGGATGGAACAAAATTTTCAAATCTCTGAAAATGTTCTTTTGGCTAAAAAACAACCCGTCACAAGAGGAGCAAGGCAAAAACTGTGAGATCTCATCTAAACCATGACTGCCCATGACTACCAAAAATCCACAACAAACGAATAGATGCACCAACAGCTCCATAAGCTGTAACATGTCCATCATCCTCTGGTTCTCATTCAAAACATCTCTTGACTCTCACCCATCCTGTTGACCACAGTGGTAAGGTGGCAGTGGTCCAGGGCATCCAGCAGGTGTTGGTCTGAGTGTTGGCCACACAGGTCCAAATTCTCCCTGACAGAGCTGCTGAACAGGAAGGGGTCCTGGGGAATGATGGCCAGCCTTGACCTGTGGGGGGGAGACAGAAGCACACACATGTTTTTGAGTTGTTTTAGTATGGAAGGAGGCAGTCAGATTCAGTTTTATGGGCAAAGTACCCTCGCATATTTGAAGCTGTTTGTTGCCCTCGGTTACACATTTAAGAATACACAGGTTCTGATGTTGGTCTCAATAATTCAACAAACCAAGACTGAAAAACATAATCAGGCCAACTTCACACACTTGTCCCTGCATTCAAAGAGAACATCAGGCAGAGTCATGACACATCTCAATAAACCTGACTCCAAATAGCTTAGCTGGCTACCAAACTACAACAGTACATGTGAATATTTGTATCCTCAGTGTTGACATTACCAACGGTAAGCTTATGGGATGGCTGACAGTGCAGGCTAGAAACAGTACACTCAGCAAACAAACACCTAGAATTAAATAGTTATTGTTTTTCCTGTTTTTCCTCATATATCTGTGTTAGGTTATATTACGATGTATTGTCACAAAGGTAGGCCTCTTATTAGAGCCACAACTCATGTTTGGAAATGGTGATGTAAAGGTGTATGAATGATTAGTTTATTCGTAGTATTTTCGTTCATGGCAGTCTTTTTAATGGAATATCTTGAGTATCGTTTCCTTTTGCGCCCTACCTGAGCTGCATCAGGCCTACAGTGCTGATATCAACCCCATCCAGGAAGATCTGTCCCTCTGTGAGCTCCACCATGCGGAACAAAGCCAGGAACAGGGTGGACTTGCCAGAGCCCGTCCGCCCCACTATTCCCACTTTCTCTCCGGGCCGTACCACCAGGCTCACCCTGTCCAGGGCGTTGGGCAGACCATCTCTGTAGGCCAGCACCGTTCCCTGAAACTCCAGCCAGCCCTTCTCTCCCCATGACAGGGGCACCTGAAAACGGATGCCCAGAATTAGAGGTAATCCTTTAATTCACTTAAATCTTCAAGTCTTTCAAGTTTTTCAGTCTTTTCTCATTTTAATTTTGCAATATTCTTCAATTATTCAGGTCTTAGACTTTTTAACAGTTCTGAAAATTGTAGTGAAAATCATAGGAGTTGCGTTGGTGGTACTGGTAGAAGCACTTGTACCCATCCATGTCCGGTTCTGACCTGTGAATTTTCATGCTGCGGCTCAGTGGGAAGGCAGGTGGAGTACTCCTCAGTACGCTCCACGCTCACCAGCTGCATCTCTGTTTGGATGAAGCTGAAGATGAGACCAGACAGCAGCCCAGTAATGGATAAAGCGTAGGACAGAGACAGTCCCACGAGGCCTGGGAAGCACAACACACATACACAGTAAGTATTGATGATAACACAAGGTAGTCTTTTTATGCTCAAAAAACTCACTATATTTTCAAGACAGTATGGTGTGACTGTTATGACAGAGGGGTGTTAAATAGTCCATCTATGTAAAAGAGTGAACAACCATCCTTGAACAAAGGGGGGCACCTAAGAGTATATCTGTTGTCATTTTGCAATGGTGTGATATCAAATATTCTCTAATCTTCTGTGAATTGTACTCATCATTGAATGTGCAGTCAATGACCAACTTGGATATGAAAAATCCTTTGTTTTGGTTGGCATGCAACTAACTGTTTTGTTTATAAGGCTGTTGCAGTCAGCTCAGACTGAAGATGTCACCTGTATGAGTGACAAAACAGTTTGGAATAAACCTCTTATATGGTTGAACCAATCCTCCTTTTTTTATAACCAAAACTGCTTTCAGTCCCTGAGGCTTCTTACCAGGGTTTACGGTACCAAACTGGTGCTGGAGGACAGCAATAACACCGATACCAGTCACCACGGTGACTGCAATAATCTGCAGGCGGATGTCCAGCCATTGCATGGCAGCACCACTAAGGAACAGGCAGCGCTGGTTCTGCTCCAGGCGCTGTGTGTTCTCCTCATCAAACCTAGCAGAACCAAATAAAGAGCACAAAAACTTCCTCAGGTTCATCTGGAGATCAAAATGAGAACCATAATCGTTTTTATGTCAAAGATATTTGTCATGAGGGCATTAGTGTGTCAACATGTCAACAATTTAAGGGGATAAAATTACAATTTTCAACATTTCTCTATAAATAGTAGTATATATGCAAGGATAACCCCATTAGCAGCCATGATACTGAGCAGTCTTCTGTGTATCTTTGACCTCTGTCAGAATTTTGTGTACCACTGAAATAACTGGTCTCCTGGTGTGATGACGGGCTGCACTGTATAAAAGAATGTGAATATCAACTCTACATAAAACAGTATAATGTGGCGCTGTTATTTGTATTTTTACTGTCGGATACAGCCAAGAGTTTTGACAAACTAAAAAGTAAGTTTTCACATTCATAATCTTAGTGGCATTGCAGACAGAAGAATGTCCAGTTGTGCTCGAGCCCCGAGTAATTTATCAATAGCTATATTAGCAACATCACTTGGTGCACCTATTTTCCGAATATGAACCTACCTGATGGTGCTCCGGCTGGCACGGATGGTGGTAAGCCCACTTAATGTCTCTGAGAAATGAGAGTAGATGGGAGAAAGTGTCAGGCTGCACAGGCGTTTCAGCTCCCGTGAGGTGTGCCGATAGAAGAGCTGGGTGCGGTGGTAGAGGAGACCGAGGGGAAGTAGGGGCACCAGGACCCAGGGCAGGCCATAACTCATCACTACAAGTATTCCCAACAGCCCAAAGACATTTGCCAACAGGATATTGAGGATGAAGGGCAGGCTGTCATCCACACTGTAAAGGTCTGACGAGAATCGGTTGAGGATGCGACCCAATGGGGTAGTGTCAAAGAAGGTCATTGTGGCCTGAAGACGAGCAAAAACAAGGACGTTGAGAAAAGGCAGAATAGCCACAAGGTTTGATAGTCAGCTTTGGGTTTTGGTAAGATTGTGTATTCTTGACTTCCTGGCCAGGCTAAAAGAAGTCTAAGGAGAAAAATGAAATCTATGGAAAGAAAGTAAAGTCTTGACAGAAAAAACAAAGTTTAAAGAGTCTGAATCACCCTTTATAGGCAAAGTATACTTTTTTCTCCCTTTCACGTTTCTTTTTTTAGGGAGTTTTTCATTAGACAATGGGAGGGTATAAGGACAAAATACTGTATTTCATTTCATTAATTCCTCTCAACGCATTCACATCTATGGTCTCCTACTATTGGCCCTATAGGGCAAATGGCACGTTAAATCCCTTGTTCAAGACCCTTTGGATATAGTCTAAATCAACAGTCACTTAGTTACTCCACAGACTTTCCCCTGCTAGTCTCAGGTTTAAAACTGGCAACCTCCAATAATTCACCAATCCTCAGCCAAATTTTGTGAATACTTGCAAAATCCGTTTGGCTCTGTAAACAGATGGCTAGCTCATCTCTGCCCAGAGCGAGAGAGCGAGAGTCTTAAGGCTCAAAGCTGAGATCAAATTCACCTTAAGGACCCTTTCTAGGAGTCGGTTGTGGATAACTGTGGCAGCGCAGATGGCTCCATGGGCAAAGAGAAAGGCTCGCACAGCAGTGAAGACAGTGTTACCAATGGCAATGGAGCTGTACACCAACAGGTAGAACCGGACCTCCGAACTGATGTTGGTTACTGAGGCTGTTTGTACAGATGGCAGCTGAGACCTGGTCCACACAAGACGGTTAAAAAGAATAAATTCAGTTTTAGGAGATCAGGAAAGCTCCACACAGAATGGACCTGATATAGGATTCAAACCAGGACTTTCTTGGTGATAGGCAACAATGCTAACCACTGCACCACCATAGCACAATTCTAGGAAAACCTCAACAACAACCAGTTTACAAGAAAAACCCCAATCCAAATTACACAGGGAAAATCATATTCCATGACTCCTTACATGCTGTCAATTCATCATGACATTCGCAGTCCAACTCACATAAGTCCTCCATGTGTGAAAAGCAGCAGGTGGGGTGAGCTGTAGTTATCAAGGGAGGAACCATTGGTCCAGGTGGAACCATTGTTCTTAAGCTGAGAGATCCAGTAGGACAACCACCAGTCAGACACATTCTTTGAGGCTGAATGAGACAGAAATGTGAAATAAAGAGACATGTGTTGCCTTGGTGATCTTGAAACCATTATCTTTTCATCACCTAATGTCAAAATAGTGGAACCTGTCTTAAAGACTTACGTGTGTTTCATATTTTATCATTTGGTAGTCTTAAAAATAAAAATTTCCAATGGGTGAATTGATTGTAAAAAGTATTTGGGGAACAAGCAACTAATAAAATTAGTTTGTAGAGTTGCCAAATTAAGATGCTTCAATCTAATTGAGAACGCAGTCTATTCTGAAATCAACTCTAGTCAGTAGTTTTCCATCCACACTTAGATGGCCTGCTGGAACGGACAACTACCCATGCTACTTAATAGTTATTTATTAAAATTATTGCTGTAAATGAAAATATATTTAGAAAATTATTTATGTATTGTTTTTTTATCCAATTAAATGAATAATTTAGTAGAGGAGTTTAACACTTTTGCAAGGCACTATATTGCACATCATAGTCTCAATAGGGGCTGAGCCCCCAAAAGGTCTGATCCTAGAATTGCCTCTGTTGGTATTCCATCTCAGAGGTAGTGCCTAGGGCAACAAATTAAACCCATATTTTTCTTAGTGGATCAATGGCATTGCTGTTGGTATGTAGAAAGAGTTCAATCAAAGTGTTCTTAATTAAAATTACCACTAGCCACTTTAAATGTGGAATGCAGCTAAAATGAAGGTGTGTGAAATTCGGTCCTATTTGCCTAAATAGGTAGAGGATTAGGAGTTGCATTCTATGTGTATCTTGGTGGGTAAAATTTACCCCCTGACATGGGGAGACTTGGACGATCAATGTTGAAGACATATATGCATTCATGCTACTTTTGGTACCGTTGCAGTAAATATGGCAGAGGCAAACGAATGGTAATGAAATGCTTAGTCCAAACCTTGCATGAGAAAGAGAGACATCAGGATGGAAACAGCTAGGACTCTGCCCACCGCTACCCAGTAGATCTGGTAAACCTTCCATGCCAGCCCGCCAACCTGCTTCTGCTCCTCCCCTGATCGGTCAGAATTATCTTCCACCTGCAGCTCATTGGATGAACCTGACCCTGCCTCTTCCTGCTCAATACCATCTGGTTTGAATAAAAATGATCATCAAAAAGACTGTCAGAATTAGGCCTTAGCCCAATACGAGGCTGAAATCACGTGTATCACCAAATTTAGAATTTACCATATGTAATATGTCAGAAAGCAAAGAAATTGCTTATTTTTGATACTTATTTATTTATTCTAAATAAAGCAATGGACCAGCTTGGAAGTTGTTTAACAGATTAAAACATTTGAAATTCATTCAAAAGCTGATAGGGATGACTTCCGCTTCTGAAAGACAGTTCTGAATGAAAATCAAGGTACCTTTCTCTTTTGCATTGCTCTCGTTCTTCCTGTTTTTTGGCACAGCCTCTACCAAAGGGAGGACTTCCTCTGGAGATCCTGTTCAAAGAAGTGGAAAACCTTCTATTTAATATTTTGACTTTAATCATGTTAGTATTTCCTAAGTGTTATCAGAAGTAAAAACACAAGCTGCTGTGAGTATGAGAGGAAAGGCTTCACCAATGGGATGGGGATGAGTGCTATAGAGTCAGTTTAGTTTACCTTATTGTACCTGAGGCTTATGATATAATTTCAACTACCCTAAACTGTTCTTAACTCAATCCGACTTGTGTTCAAGTAGCTTAAAATGTGAAGATTCTCTTTAATAAAATTATTGCAATGTAATATCTGATAAACTTCTGATCTTGCGACCATCTAAAGCCCCACAGAGGCAATTAAAAACCTTTCAACTTAACCTAAATTAACAGGGCTAAATGTAATGCCTCCTTTTACACAATCCATCTCTGCTACCTGTC
Organism: Regalecus glesne; assembly: GCA_900302585.1. Taxonomy (NCBI): domain Eukaryota; kingdom Metazoa; phylum Chordata; class Actinopteri; order Lampriformes; family Regalecidae; genus Regalecus; species Regalecus glesne. The sequence goes on along the minus strand of OMLC01097014.1, from coordinate 2,829 downwards.
TTGATGATTGTCCCATTGTCCATTAGCACCACCATGTCAGCTTGGTCCACAAACTCAATGCGATGTGTGCAGAGGATTCTGGTCTTCCCCCTGATGATGCCCATGATGCATTTCTGCATAAGGTGGTGAGCCACATCGGAATCAACCGCTGCCAATGGATCATCGAGGAGATAAATGTCTTTCTCCTAATGTAGTTATGTCAAGGAAAAAAAAAGAATTCACATAACACTTTATATATGTATATATCAAAGCAATTTAACATTCTCCCTTCTAAACTTTACAAAAAACATTTTAAAACACACATTTCATCTATCAACCATAACATCTTGATGTGTATCTGTATTTTAAATCTCAGGGGAGACCCTGGACTCTACACACATTTTTGGCCGCCCAACATTTTTCCATGAAACATCAGTGTCTATCTACACAGAGCAGACGGCTGACTGGACATGACTGACCATGTAAACGGCCCTGGCCAAGGCAAGGCGAGCCTTCTGTCCTCCACTCAGAGTTACTCCATTCTCACCTACTTCTGTTCTGTCTCCTTTTGGTAGAACCTGACAAAACAGAAAAATCGAGAAAGAAATCTGAACTTAGTCAACAAATATTTCAAATATTTCTGATTTTTGCAATACAAGAAAATGCCAATCAGTCCCTAGAACTTCTTTAAGCACTTGGTAACTGAAATAATTTTAGATTTGAGGGAAAGTTGTGCAGATATTCTTAGGTTTTTTTAAACATTAAAATATCAACTCTATGTTCTTGCACTTTCTGAGTTATACATACCAGCAATATAAATTGACTCTATGTGAAAAGATAAAAATCTGTATAAAATTTTAACTTGTGAAGTTTCACTTGATGACATTACCCCAATGATTTATTGGAAGCAGTCAATGCATAACATTGCTGTGTTTCAATTGAATCCAAATGTACAAAAAAATAGAACTTTTATTCTATGGTTTAATTTGCAGCCTGAAAAACAAGAATTGACTCCATAACTTACTTATATAACACTATCAAAAGGTAGAACAGCACAATAACAAAAGACAGACACTCAAATAGACTACAAACACACAATCTAATAACTTATTATGTGAGTATTTTAGTAATATCTAGAAAATATAAACATATATGGAAAAAATCCAGATGGGAAAACAGGTGAACGTTGTTTTTAAAAAAAATCTTACATTGAGGTCATCTGCCAGTGCACAGGCCTCAATCACTGCCCGGTAGAAGTTGGCGTCATACTTCTTGCCAAACAGGATATTGTCTCTAAATGTGGCATGCTGAATCCACGGCTCTTGGGAAGCCAACCCAAAGCCGGCCTCTCTGTCCTTGACGTACACCACACCACCAAGCCTGCACAAGGAAAAGTGAAATAAGAAATGGGCAAATTAGAGGATCTGGGTCAAGGGAGTTTTAGATGTTGATTTGGAAGCACATAGATGTTACCAGTGGCTCATCTAGCAAACAAGAAACATCTCCATTTCAACCATAGGTGATATGGAAAAACCCAGGATGGGATCTGATCTCAGGACCTTCTTTCTTCTTCCTCATTGTTTTTTTAAGGGAGTTGTTCCTTATCCGGTGTGAGGGTCTAAGGACAGGATGTTGTGTTACTGGAAAGCCCACTGAAGAACATTTGCAATTTGTGACAGTGGGCTATACAAGACTAAATTGATTTGACTTGTTGCTGTGATGCAACAGTGAATATAAGTGTAAGTGTATAGATCTATGCAAACATACATACATACACTCTGGACAATATCTGAACAATGCAGTAAAGCTCAGATGTGCTGTACCTGCTGAGCTCTCCAGTGATGGCTGCCAATAAGGAGCTTTTCCCACAGCCAACCTTCCCCACCACAACAACGAGGGAGCCCTAAAAGAGAACGGATCCTGTCAAGTCAATATTAAACAGTCAATACAAACCAACTATTCTGAAGTGTTGGAATTTAATGGCAAACCCAAAGATTAACAAATATTATTCAGAAGGTAAAAAATGCATTTCAGATCTGTGAGATGAAAATGGATTTAGGAATGAGACTTGATTCTTCATGTCAAGAGTCAAAACTCAAAGTGAAAGTCCAAATGTTGCATTTTGGTAGGTAGCCTTTATCAATAAATCAAATAAAAGAGGAGGCATGACATGATCATTTAGGTTTTGCAATGCACAATAAGGAAATCTTAAAGTCCCCCCAGCAGCATAACATAACACAAGTGCCAGAGCAAAAGTTCCACTGCCCTAACAAGTCAATCATGTACCGTAGTTATGTTGAGATTGAGTCTGTGTAACAGCAGACTCCCTTTAGTGTGTTTGGTCTCTGTCTCGACATCTCTATGTCCGTCCGAGTCGTGGTCTGGATCATCAATCCCCTGCCAGGAAAACGTACCCTGGTCCAAGAGGATAGCTGTCGCAGGGTCCTCAGGGGACACTGAGGACAGTATTTTCAAAGCAACATAAACACAACTGAGTCATGATGCCACAAACTTTACATAAGACAAACCTATGAGTCATAAAACCAGGAAAAATAATTAGAACCCCATTTTCATTGCAAGACGTAACTTAACTTATTGATGCGCAAAGATATGTTTGGTGTTCAAAAGAGGATCGATGCCTGCTCTTACTGACAGAGACTATCTACTCTGGCAAATCATAGTGAAATTTATTCAATGTCCACCAGTGGCATCACTGGCAGACACTTATACATCTGTTTTGCAACCATTTCAGAGACACACAGAAGATTACTCACTATTATGGCTATTCATGGAGTATTATCCTTACAAAATGGAATAAGATGTTGAAAAATTGACAGATTCCCTTTAACA